>JAKELK010000188.1:0-124397 GCA_021525775.1 Lactarius deliciosus
GGACGATGACGAACCACCATACCCTCCAACGTAGACCAATCAGGTATAATTGTTGCGTTTCCTCGTGTATAAATAAAATAAATAAATCGGTCAACAGTGATAGAGTAAGTGTTGCCCTTTCTGAGCGCAGACTTGAATCTGCCGCATCGTTCGTATCACGTCTAAATTGATACAGTTCTCGTCCATAGGAGTATGAGGACATGCGCTGGATATTGTGAGGTCTTCTTGGCCTGTGTGTTCTTCACTGACACGCTTCTTATTGTCATGTAGGAAGTAGTGAACGTATCAATTGAATGAACTCTCGTCTACTCGATAAGGAAATGGAAAGCACGTGGTTTCGCGAGGCAAGGAGAGAAAATGCGAGGTAGATCCAAGAAAGGACGTGGGATGCAGGTCGGAAAGAGGAAGGACCCATCAAGGACGTGCAAAGGAGAGGAGGTCGCCACTGGCGGTAAAACAAAAACACCTCAGCCACTGTCAGCCGCACGTCGACTCAGATGAGTTCCTCAGAAACTTGAAGATCGAAATGTAGATGTAGACAAGAAAGTCCTCATAGTGAAAGTGCCTAATCGAGGGAAATGACACGATTTGACCAATGAGAAAACTCGAAGTTGCATTTTGTGAGTAGGGATAGATACGAGGGGTCAACGTTAATACAATAGTTTACAATGAGAGTAAAGGACCAAATGTTCGTTCGACGACACCAGATTCAAGAAGCAAGTTATCGAAGCAGAAAGTAGGCATTCATGCTGCGGTTCCCTCCGAAGACTCGGATGTACTCGTCGAATCCGGTTTGAGACTGATCCAACTTTCGCCTACACCGGCCCCATCGTTACTCTCGACATCAGCTTCAGAGCCATTTTCAGAACCATCACGTTCTGAGGAGGTCTGCGGTGAATCCGTGCTTTCTTTTCCCGCATCTGCAGGAGCCTCGGGAGGGGAGGGCTTGGTATACGGTGGGGCGGGCAGCTCGGGTTCCGACGAGATGGCGGGTGTGCGATTTTGAGACAGTGTCCTGTGAACAGAGAGGAGGGTGTACGGGATACTGATGATAATATCGAGCAGTGCGCCAGGGAGGTGGGATACAATACAACTCGTTAAGGCTGTGAAAAGACGAGCATCAGTAAAGTGGGCCTGCTCGAACAAAAGGAGGAAAACTACCTCCGGACCCAACAGCATAACGGCCACCACGCATCCAATCGAAAATCGACCATATATTGAGACGCAAGCCGCAAAACGACACAGATCGTATCCGACCATAGCTGACGACTTGGAGAATATCATCGACAAAAACGTCTGCCTTCTGGGCCTTTCGCTGGAAGTGAGCTGGTCCTTCTAGAGCAATTTCCCAAGCAGGTCCGTAGGCCAGCTTCTCCGATGGCGTCCACGATTGTGTGTACTCCTTGGAACTATGGTCCAGCAGGTGTCGACCAGCGAAGGGTGGAACGTCGAGTGCGCCAACTTCAAAACTAACAACGTTGATATCGCTCATCCCTTCGGAACCACCAGTTGCCGCAGCAACGCGCACTTCGCGACGAAGAACCTCAACTCCACGAAGAGTCGCAGCCGCGCTCATCGAACTCGGTCCCAAAAATGGTAGCCCAACGTGTGCGTCGGTAGCCTGGACACATACAACGATGCTTTTCTTGCTCTTTCCATTTTTGATGGAATCGCGCGCACGTGACGGTGAATTGCGCATCAGTGGTAGGAGAGCCTGGATAATCTGGAGAGGTGTGATGTGCGTCGCGTTGAGATACTTGAGATACTCGCTCTGGAGCTGGACGTGCTCCAACGGAGTGAGGGCAGAAAAACGAGCGAGACCGAAAAGCGATATAACGGAATGAATGAAAGGATGGGTCGCGGGGGAAGCGTGCGGATCACCATGAATATTGATCGGGAATCTGTGAGACAGGGTAGAGGCCAGGGAGCGAAGGAAGATTGGAATCGTTCCTGGCTATCGTGGTGTGAGAGGAAAATGTAAGCTCCAATGTAATGCCTCTCGCACCTCGGAAGGATTAAGGACGAGCGCCTTGACGTAGCCATTCCCCACACATTCGAGCTCGTCTACTGCTTCTGGAGTAGCGACACTGGCGATGATGATGAATCCTTTCTTCTCGAGTGCGAGGATTAGAGGAAGCGCGACCGGGTGATCGCCTCCAAGCACCACTGAGGGTTGATCATGAGATTGGTCCCTGGAAATTAGACTGATCTATCACATACCGACGACCTGTCTTCGTTCGTGGGTCGCGGTGTGGGACTTCCGGTGAAACCTGGACTGTGTCCGCGCCCGATATGCATTATATCCCACCAACAACCCAATGCCCACAACACCAACCCCAAGGCCTGATGCCTTCCACGGGTTCTCGGTAGCCCAATCCGTCGCTGTATCGATGAGTGATGTTGGAGGTGGTGGGGGTGGGGGAGGAGGGGGAGGAGGGATTTCGAAGTCACCCAGTACTGGTAAGCGTATCTCTGGGATGGTCGGCCCAAATCGCGAAACGTCCGCCCATAGTCTGTTCAGTGCCTCCTGAATGTTAGGCATCTCAGCCTTGACCGAGGAGAAGGACACATAGATGTAGTCCTCTGCTGATTCGAGGCGCTCTTGTACGTTTTCTAATATAGGCATCGAGGCGACGAGTGCGCAGGGCGTAAAGAGAGTGTCAGCGCGCGTGAGAGCACGGTTGTATGCAATTACAGTTTCGGGTCCAGTTTTGGGTCCAGCTCACGACACGACACGAAGACATTACAGTATTATTCCGAACATCTCTCTACGACCGCACAAAAGCATAAAAATTGTCACTGAACATGCACGTGCACCATTAATCACGAATGCACCGGCTAATCAGAGCACTTCTCCGCCATCGTGTTTGGCGTACCAATGGTTCTCCATAAAAGCGTGCAACTCGCACAGCCCCTCCAATACCTCGTTAACCGGAATCCTGAAAAATGTTACTGCGATCTCCCTAGTGCACTTAAGCTTCTCAACAGCCATCCTTCTGCTAAACTGGACCATATTTGGAAAATTCTGTGTCCTGAACATACTCGGATCGTCCGAGGCTGACCGGAAGGAAATAGAGTGCAGTCGAGTGGGAAAGCCTCTGACGAAGCGCCCAGCGTGCGGTTCCTTCGCGTGATGTCGCGGACGGGCTTCCCGGTTAGCCTGGCGGGGAGCTCATTCACACTTCCTACACCTTGCACGCGGCCAAGATTACTCCCATATCTATAAGCGTCTCTAAGATTAACCGACGAGAATAGAGTTATAACCGGCGTACCCGTTGTCGTAGAACTTGTCGACGTCTCCGAAGCACTCAATCCCTCTGGACACTTCCGGGTGAATACTCCGGGTGAATAGCAGAAGAGAAGGGATCGGCGCCATAATGACTTGAAAGTGAAAGGCGGAGAGTGACATTAATGATTGGTACTTTCGTCGGTCAAATTGCCAGGCGCAGCCTGCTCTGTGTAGACCGGTGACCGCTCGCTCTATGGGGGTGCCAGCTGCGCGAAGGACCCTCGATAGGATTCTCCATCGCTTGCGACCCTTTGTCAAGACTTGCACAACACTGGTGCAAAGGTTTGAAGCTTGAAGGCCTGAAGTTGAAGAGGGACGGGGAAGAGTCGAAAGAGAGGAAGGAGTCTAAGGATGACGGCTATGGCGATGCGAACGATTTCCGAAGTCGGTGGCTAGGTCAGTGCAAGGCGAAACAGGGCAAGACCTGAGGTCAGCGGTTTGGGGAGCGATGACGAAGGAACGATGGCGAGGAATCCGAGGGCAGAGGCTCGAACAACGAAGGCGGGGGCCGAGGTCAGCGGCTCAGAAGATGAGGACAGGCCACCGAGGTCGGCGGCTCGGTTGGCTATGGCGATGGCGGGCTGGTCTTCGGGACTGGACTCGAAGGCGTAAGACGAGGGTGTAGGTCGGACGTAGACGATAGGGTTCAGAGGTGAAAAACAACAGTGATCATTATCGAGTCATGAACGCAGGTTTATATAGATGCGTTCGAAAACTAAGCCGGATATCTAGAGAGAGGCTAAGGGAAGTAAGAGGGATAGAGGGGGATAGGTAGAGAGCTTGAGCGTAGGTGCGATGAACGATGTGTGGCAAGGAGCGGTGAACAGAGACAAACGGAAATGGGCGCGAACACGAAGGAAGCGATATCAAATATCTAAGTGAAGCGACGAAGCGATGAAGAGGGAGGGCATTATAGTAGGCTACTGTATGAGCAGACTCCTTCCCGATTCGATGCTCCGCGTAAGAGGCTCCTAATCAATCACGTGCAATTTCCCACACACACCTTCCTTTTATATCCGAACTTCAGCGCCTTGTTATGCTACGCACCGACTGGGGACACTTGTGTTGGCATTTCCCGGGGCGTGACACGTTGTGCTCTTTTGTCTGGGTTTCTGTATTTTTTAATTGTGGACGTGTGTCTGTATTGGGAAGATATTATTTATTTATTTGAGACCTTCAGATATAGTGTATTTGTGACTTGATTCATGAACAGCATGCTATCTAGTCTTCCTGTTGGGATTCAGCCTGGAACAGATGCAGTCCGGCAAACCGAGGCTAGACCAACATATTAGATAATCGGAATATTATCGTAGTTAAATGGTTATCTATGAATAATATTTGTAAGCAGAGGAGAAATACACTCTCCTCTGGACCTCCACGCTTGTACATTGTTCACCTATTCGGCTGCTCGCTGCCATAAATCTCTACAGGTTACGGGCCCTGGCATAGCCAGGTGAACTTGTACACCCAATATATGTTGATAAGTGACCCACGCACACTTAGCGGCTCGCATGGACACGCAGATAACAGACTGCTTTAGATAAGATATATTGGACTTCTGTAGATTAGATTATGATCTGTACAATCTCGGACTTTCTTATCTATGACATCACTGTACAATGACATCATGGACTCCTCTGGACTCCTATTGTATTTCATCCTTGTACTCATTCCTTTTGTTCTATCTTTATTGTGATGTCACTATGATATCATAGTCTAGGCTTTCTATTGCTCTTTGCGCCTTTGTTCTCCTTCTGCACACCCCTTTATGTCCCTCTGTAGAACAACACCCCTTGTATTGTGTGACTCTGCGTTACCTCTGTTGTACTAGTGTCACTCCCTGTAGCAGTATAAGTAGAGTACTTTGTACACTCTGGCACCACACCAGTTCTCATCTGTTGTGTGCCAGACACTCTCATCTGCTTCACTGCAAGTTTACTCTGTTGCTGCTTCCAGTCACCGTCTATATCTCACCACAGTCTCCTCTTGTCACTGTGAGTATAGTCCCTTATGTGCACTGTTCATCAATATATTCCATTTTCACATCATATCTCTGGGCACATATTAAAGCCCCTATCTCGCGCGAACTTATAACCAGAGTTGATACCCTCCAAGCAAGGACACCTGATGACACGGGCATCTAGGGAGTCCAAGGCACGAGAATGTTTAATCAAACATCTTTTATTATTACCCCCATATCTCTATACTCGACATAACTTCGATTCGAGGAAGCTGGTATTCAGCACAGCTGGATGACACCAGCACTTTGAGAGTCTGAGATGTGAGAAAGCGTCCAGTACGGCTGGACAAAGCAAGCATCCGGGTGTTATGTTCCTTCCAGACGTCTGCCAAGCTTCTGGCCTCATTGCCTATTTGCTGCGTCCAAGGGAATTCCCGTGTCCAAGGACCAAGATAAACGTCAGTAATGATAAGAGAAATAAGAAGTCGGCAATGACTAAGCATGACTTGTAGCAGAACACGTAGTGGCGATAACTCCAACCAACTAGCAAAGATGACAAAGGAAGGGATGAGACAGTGAGGAATCAAGCTGTTATATGCTCTGTGCCCTAGAACCAACTCTGGTGAAGGGGAAGGTATTACACAAGATATCAAAGCTAAGGACTCTAACACATCTAAAGCCCTCTACTTATACTACTACGGGAGCTTTCAAGCTCAGCCTGAATCTGAAACCCTAATACACAGCCACAAATCCTAATACGAGAAGCCAATGGCAATAAGGCGTGTAACGCCACCACAGGGGCGTTAAGTACGACGTGTACTTCGTAAGTCAACGGGATCGGAAAGGCGCGAGTCGGTTAAGACTCAGTTCGGTGGTGAACAAGTACCACTAGGTCTCCCAGGGACACTAGGGTAATAGCGGGATATGAGGCTCAAGCGTAAAGGCGAGCGAAGAACGGGGACTCAAGCGCAAGGGCAAGTCAAGCGGGAATCGTGAGGCAAAGACGATGTGGTATTGCACAAGAAGTCAAGTCTACCGTACAAGCTAGGTAGGGCGTGACTTATATACTAGTACAGGATGTTTGTAGACTACAAACATATGGCACGATCCTAGGGTACAGGCCCTAGCAAGCTAATCGAGTAATGTGAAGGGGAAATCCATAAGTAGAACAAGCGAATTCCGCAGGAACACGCGGAAGTCAGATGGCGTCTGTGGACTCTAAAAGTCGTAAAGTCGGCCATCGTAATGGTCAGGCGGTGGGTGCAAGATGGAAGCCGAAGACGAAAGGGAAGCGGGTCATGGGTAAAAGTACACGCGAACACGAGGCAACACAACAGAGGCAAAGAGAGAAATAGTCCGAGTTCGTAACAAGGCGCATGGCATGAGTCAGAGATAAGAGATAAGGGCCTAGAGTGTCACGGTGCAGCCGGGACACGACCCCAAAGACGACGAATACGACCCGCAGCGTGAAAATGAAGTACGCGCGGCAACAGCAGTGCTCGAATGCCTGCTCGGAGTGTGGGAATACAAGATGGATCATGTGCAGACGGCACGCGCAGTGAGCTCTTACACCCCTCACCCATCCACGCGCTACCAAGAATTCTGGGAATAGGGACAATGTATCAGCCGTCACGTGACCCTGGCACATGACCTGCCTTGGGAGATCGAAGAAGGATCCGGAAGAGCCCAGATGAGCTTGTGCCTGGGTTTGGCTTGTGATTGTGAGTCCGGATGTGATCCGGCTGTGGACTTTGATGTGGGGTGCCTCTAGGCCTTTATCTCTTATCTCTTATCTCTGACTCATGCCATGAGGGCCTTACGCCATTGGCTTCTTGTATTAGGATTCGCAGCTGTGTATTAGGATTCAGTATTCAGGCTGAGCTTGAAAGCTCCCCTGGGGTAGTATAAGTAGAGGGCTTTGGACGCGTTAGAGTCCTTAGCTTTGATATCCTGTGTAATACCTTCCCCTTCACTGGAGTTGGTTCTTAGGGCACAGAGCGTATAACAGCTTGATTCCTCACTGTCTCATCCCTTCCTTTGTCATCTTTGCTAGTTGGCTGGAGTTATCGCCACTACGCGTTCCGCTATAAGTCGTGCTTCATCCCTGCCGACTTCTGTTATTATCGACGATTGACTTGGGTCCTTGGACGGCGATTCCCCTTGGATGCAGCGAACAGGCAACAAGGTCACGTGACCTGGCAGACGTCCAGAAGGAACGTAACATAGAGGCGCCCCACAGTAAAGTCCATAGCCAGATCATATCCGGACTCACAATCACAAGTCAAGTCCAGGCACAAGCTTATCTGGACTCTTCCGGAACCTTCCATGAGTTTCCAAGGCAGGTCACATGCTGGGGTCATGTGACGGCCAGTATATCGTCCCTATTCCCAGGGCTCCTGATAGCATTGTGGCAGGTGAGGGGTGTATGAGCTCACCAAGTGTGCCATCTGCACATGATCCATCTTGTATTCCCACAACTCTAGCAGGTGTTTGAGCACTGCTGTCACAGCACAGCCGGGATGTGACCTGGAAGACGACAATTACGACCCACAATGCGAGAACGAAGTACATGTGGCAATGGCAGTGCTCGAATGCCTGCTAGAGTCGTGGGAATACAAGACGGATCATGTGCAGATGGCACACTTGGTGAGCTCATACACCCCTCACCTGTCCACGCGCTATCAGGAGCCCTGGGAATAGGGACGATATGTCAGCCATCACGTGATCCTGGCACGTGACCTGCCTTGGAAGATTGAAGAAGGTTCTGGAAGAGTCCAGATGAGCCTGTGCCTGGACTTGGCTTGTGATTGTGAGTCTGGATGTGATCTGGCTGTGGACTTTGATGTGGGGGCACCTCTAGGCCCTTATCTCTTATCTCTTATCTCTGACTCATGCCATGAGGGCCTTATGCCATTGGCTTCTCATATTAGGATTCACAGCTGTGTATTAGGGTTTCAGATTTGGGCTGAGCTTGAAAGCTCCCCCTCTGTAGTATAAGTAGAGGGCTTTGGATGCATTAGAGTCCTTAGCTTTGATATCTTGTGTAATACCTTCCCCTTTGCTGGAGTTGGTTCTAGGGCACAGAGCGTATAACAGCTTGATTCCTCACTGTCTCATCCCTTCCTTTGTCCTTGTTGTGAGTGTGCTGGAGTTATCACCCACTACGTGTTCCGCTATAAGTTGTGCTTCATCCCCGCCGACTTCTGTTATTATCGACGATTGACTTGGTCCTTGGATGGCAAATCCCCTTGGACACAGCGAACAGGCGACAAGGCCAGAAGCTTGGCAGATGTCCAGAAGGAACGTAACACATCTGTACAATGTTGCACACCATGCAATGGTCCGTGTGATCATTTGCGATGCTTCGCAAGTTTGCAACCTAAGACAGACATTTGGACAGAGCAAATCCCTGGCCCAACAACAGTGACAGATGACGTAGGGTGAAGGTATGATCCCATTGCACTGACTGTGTGACACAGAAACCTACAAAGACGCAGGCAGGAAGTGTAGAGATTTATGGCAGCGAGCAGCCAAATAGGTGAACAATGTACAAGTGTGGAGGTCCAGAGGAGAGCGTATTTCTCCTCTGCTTACAAATATTATTCATAGATAACCATTTAACTACGATAATATTCCGATTATCTAATATGTCGGTCTAGCCTTGGTTTGCCAGACTGCATCTGTTCTGGGCTGAATCCCAACACTCCCCCTCAAACAGAGGGTAGTTCTCAGGTGAATAATATTGTTTTGTGGTGGAAGGAACGTGATGGGTGCATTAAAAAACCTTCTGGTAGAAGGAAAAAGCTACCATCAAACTGTGGTTTGGTTCCTTCTCTACCTTCGCATGAATTTTTCGCGCCTTTACATTTACATTTTCAGCACGTGCCTATAGCGCAGGAAGCCAAGCAGGACACTCGCTGAAGCTTGTCTTTGGCTTTGGCTCGGGAATTACCCAATATTGCTATCATAGCCCCTCGCTTCCCCTTGTGCTGTATGTTTATTTGTATAGGACCATTTTTAGACTTTCCTCTCCTTTTGCCACAGACACATTACCTCCTTGAGGTGCCTCGTCAGGCTTGTGTCACGCATCTCGTCAGATGCTTCTCCCATTCCCCACTGTGCATGCGGAGATCATTTTTGGGATTTACGGTGGAGGAAATGGTATGTCATATGTTATGTCATATGTTCTCTCCAACTTATTTGAGCTGTCACAACCAGGTGTCACCTTTGTTGTTGGCTTGCCCAGTGGGTTAGCCTTTCAACCTTTGTGCCCATGGCTGTGCGCTCTCCTGTCAACTCCCCCTCACGCAGCACATCAGGCATAATTTTGATGGCCTTTCGGAAGGATATTCAGAAGACAGTTTTGGAGGTTGGTCCTTTATTTTCTCTGCATTTACGGCCTTTTATCCAGTTTCACAGAGTGTGCACCATGTCTGTTACACGTGTCACAGTCTCCCCTTGGGAGTTTCCTCCCCTATGCTACCAGGTCTAGTTT
This sequence comes from Lactarius deliciosus, assembly GCA_021525775.1. NCBI lineage: Eukaryota > Fungi > Basidiomycota > Agaricomycetes > Russulales > Russulaceae > Lactarius > Lactarius deliciosus. Next base: position 9,745 of record JAKELK010000188.1, read on the forward strand.
TTACTGCCTGTGCGTGGGGGGAACTATATCGGGTGAGTCACCTGTGTGCAGTCACTGACATGTTACCCTTTCAGCTCTATAGCTTTGGGCACGGCCATTTAGGCCATTTTCTGTCAACGCGACATTTATATCGAACCAACATCAATCATCCTTTGGATGCATCTGGTTTGTCATCCGTTCTGTGGTATGTGACCACATATTTCTGAATGGAGACAAGATCGTTTCATAATCATACGATCTGCAGCCATTTCGGCCATGTACGCTGGGATGTCAGGACTTTCTCCTGCTCCTCAGCGTCTTCTTTTCGGCCCATACACCTCAATATTAGGTGTTTCTGTATCCTGCCAAACTTGACAGCTCTTGGCAGCATCACTATTCATGGTAATCTGCATCAGCCTTTGTCATTGCATAAGTTGTTGCCGCATCTGCCTGACTTTTTCTGGGCATTTGCAGCATATACTTTATATGGGTCAACAACCTTTTTATGGTGCATCTGTCACGCATTGTGATGACTATGATTGGCTGAATAATTGTGGCAGGAATAAAAGTTGTGCTCGTATCAGCAACAACAGTCGGCATTGGGCAGTATTGCCCATCGCTGCAAGCTGCTCATAGGCAGTTTGATAGGGCCATTACCGCATCTGCGGCATCAAGTCACGCATGTTGCCAGCGTTCTGGCATATCTTTCGGCTTTCGACATTCAGTCACAGTACATCACCAAATTGGGTCCATCCATATTCATGACTGACTGTTTTTGCTTGTATCAAGTTGCGTGATTCGTAATCCCGTCGACCTGTGGTTGATGGTTGTGCTATGCGCACGTACTGCAGGTGATCCATGGGGTCATCAAATGTATCTGCGCAGCCCATAGCTGGCATATGGCCTTCTATCTTGCCTGCGCTGGGCTATTGCCCACACCTGTGGACACTGTTGCTCACATTGAGCTGTAGGGGACTATGCACGCACAGAGAGAATGTTACACGCAGTTCCCATCAAGTAAGTAACTCAATTTTATCTATCTTCCTGTGATATTCATGGGTCTGGTGTCCATGTGCAGTGTATAATGGACATGACATTACTCAGGTCGGAGTCTGTGAGGTATGCTGGGTGAATCTCCTCCCCAGTTGTTCCTCCGCTCAGCGCAGTGTTGGCATATCACCGTCTGTGTCACGCTGGCAAATATGACAGCTTTCCACTCGGGAAATATTTGTTCCCGAGCATCTCTGTCAGGTGTGTGGCATGAACCTCGCCCTCCATATTGGAGAATACTGGCGAATGTCCATGTGAATACCTTGCATCTTGCGTGGTTAGTCGTCTTTGACTGGTGAGTTCTCCTCACTCCTTCTCCCCTCCATGCCACTGCCCACTGGGACTTTCCCAGGGATCATGCCCAGGCAGTTTGTGTTGTATAGGACGCTGATCGTATGGTGTACCGATCGTACGATATGTGGTATGCTGATGGACAGGGTGTTCTGTTTCTACTGATTTCTCCAACTCCCCCTCACACTGTGTATTCAGCGCGATCATGACAATTGGGTCAGGCGAAGAGATGGAATTGGAAAAACGGAAATTTAGAGAGGTGAGTTCATATTTTCGCTAGACTATATTGGCCTCAGCATCCGGTTGACTGTTTTCAGCCATACTGTTTTTCGATGAGTGAATACAGTGCAGTCAGTTGATCACGGTACCAGGTTATCAAAGCAGCGTTATCAAACTATTTCCCTCTGTTCGTGCGTATCGCACATGGGGAGTTTCCGTCCGCTCTAAGGTGCGTCAAGCAGTCTGTAACTTCCTGCACAACCTGGCCCTTCCCTCTTAGGGAACGCACTTTTATTTTGCTGCATTTACGGCTTTAATCCATTTTTGCAGACATTACCGGTATTTCTATGTCTGTTCTCTGGACAGAACCAGTATTCCCGAAGGTCACAGTGTAGCATGTTTTGCTCCCGTTTGTTTTCGGGTACTGTTGCACCACACCAACATAGTGTATGTTTACATGCTTTAGATGTTTTTCAGGTACAATGTTGTCTCCCTATGGGAGAACTTTTCCTCTGTGGGAAAGTTATGGGCTCAATGGGCCCACGTGTCATCATCATGGATTGGACGTGTTACCTGCATTTGGGTTGTCTCCCTAATAGGGAGAACTCTTCCTTGCCATCAGATCTGGCTTGGCTGCTGTCCACGTGCATCAGGAAAACATATGTTTTACTTATTAATACTTTCTGTTCTTTTATCACTTTCAGCAAGGGAATAAAGGACCCTTTCAGAAAAGAACCAACTACTTGCAAAAAGAAATCCCCTCTTCTTTTTCTGTACTTTTTATACTTTTTAGGCATATTTCTAGGGAAATTTTTGGATTTTGGTCCGATTTTTTGAAATTTTGGTCCGATTTATTACCATATATGGTAATTTTCGGACCAAAAAAAGGTTTGGTCCGATATTTCCATTTTTGGTCATTCTATTTTGTCCATTTTTGGTCATTTGGTACTCTACTTATCCTGTACTTTTTTTTTGGCAGTTCAGCAAGTAAAAAAAAAAGAAAGAGGGATTTCTTTTTCTTACTTTTTCTAATTTTTTTCTGAAAAGAATGGAAAAGTACAGAAAAGTGTGGATAAGTAAATCATAGGTTTTCCTGATGTAGTGGGGTTTGCCTACCTCCCGAACTTGAGGTTCAGCGTATAGGGGCTTTGAGATTGTCTTGTCGCTGTCCATGGCGAGTGCGAGGACGATGGGGTCCGGGTTCATGATGACTTGGATGTAGGGGGCCTGAGTAGTGACATTGTTGGAGTTGGTGATGGGGAAGTGAATGAATTTCTCCCCCCAGTTGTGTATGTAACTGTGAGGGGTGAATTGGGAGTTGGTAAGGCAGCGGTGGAGCACAGCGAGGTGATGGGATGTGGGGGTGTTGTCGTGTATGATGTCACTCCGGTAGAGGGGGCGGCCTACGGTGTTCAGAGTATAGGGCATCTCCCTCGGATTGTCAGAGTCAGTGGTGGATATGATGGATGGATGCTCAGCTGGATACCACTCCTTCAACTCCCGTTCTGGCTGTTCTTGGATGGCACACGCATCATCACATTGAAAAGTCTCCTCCTCTCGAGGATCCTCATTCTCCTTGTCGCTGCTATTGACAGCTGCTCGATCCTCCACCTCCGCTTTGAACCTCCACTCCTCCCATTGTTGCATCGCCGCGTTCTTCTTCTGCTTCGACCTGGTACTCGACTCATACTGGGAGAGGTCCAGGAGAGGCAGACTCACTGTCTCTGAGAGCTGCACGAAGCTGACACACTTGGGCCTTGGTGTACGGGGCGGTGTTGAGCCTTTGGCCGTCAACGCTGAGCAGCCAGTAAGTCTCCAGGGCATTGGGGTTGTTGATGTCTTCGATGGGGGCAATGTTGGTGAGGGTGGCGTTGAGTTCCTGGTAGGTGAGAGACTCCTCGAGGAAGGGAGTGACAACAGTGGAGGGGGAAGAAGTGGGAAGAGACATCGTTGATTGAGTGTGGAATCCAGAGTGGGGGAGTGAGGTGGACTTAGTGTTGTTGCTCTCGCTTATAAGCGTCCTTGCAAGGGTTGAGCTCTGCTCGTACTCTGCTTGTTACGATTTCGCCTCCATACTATGTCTCTTCTTCTTTCTGCACATTCATTGTACTTTTATGATACGATCCGGTTCGATATGCTTTCCGGCCCTTAGTTCGCACCCACCGTATGACCGATTCGATGCCCCATGGCGTGACTTCCAGAACCCGCTGACGACTTCTGTTGCACGCATCGTCCCGCAGAATTCCCTTGTTCCATATTCGTACTTCCCCCTTGTTAGCTCTCTAGGACCAGTATCCTAGGATCGCACCATATGTTTGCGACTCGCAAACATCCTGTATTAGTATATAAGTCGTGCTTTACCTAGCTTGTACGGTAGACTTGACTTCTTGTGTAATACCACATCGTCTTTGCCTCACGACTCGCCCTTGCGCTTGAGTCCCCGCTTCAGCTTGCCTTTACGCTTGAGCCCTGTCTTCTGCTATTACCCTAGTGTCCCTGGGAGACCTAGTGGTACTTGTTCATCACTGAACTGAGTCTTGACTGACTCGCGCCTTTCCGATCCTGTTGACTTACGAAGTACACGTCGTACTTAACGCCCCTGTGGTGGCGTTACATTAAGTCAAGTCTCTCACAGTGGCGACGTCCAGTCGCAGCCAGTCTCGGTTTCAGGCCGAATACATTGAACGTTACAGTACCGACGAACTCTCTGACAGAATCAAAGGAGCTGCAGTCTGGGCAGAACACGACGGAACTGAAGGATACTTTTTTTTCCACCCCAACACACAGAAGTACCGACAAATCCATTATCTTGACGACATCCGTCAGTGGGCATACATCAATTACTCACTGAAGCAAGGGAGTTGGTACACCATTAGCATCGTACCTTCTGCACTTGGAGTAGGCCCTTTTAGAACCCATACCACTAGTGGCATTGATATCGACAGCCCAGACCCTGATTCCCCAAGTGTACCCGTCCCCACAACGAACCTACCAACCACCGCGTTCCCATCCTACGCAATGTCACAGACCCAGCAGCAGGCTTTGGCTAGCACGACGCTCACCAGTGGAGGAAGTGGAGGAGGAGGAGGAGGACCCTCGGGAGCCTCGAGCTCAGGAGGAGGAGAAGCCCCAGTACCACCCAGTGGAGCCCCAGCAGGAGGTGCTGGTGGCGGTAGCGGTGGCGGTGGCGGTGGCGGTGGCGGTGGCGGTGGCGGTGGCGGTGGCGGTGGCGGTGGCGGTGGCGGTGGCGGTGGCGGTGGCGGTGGCGGTGGCGGTGGCGGTGGCGGTGGCGGTGGCGGTGGCGGTGGCGGTGGCGCAGGTGGCGCCGCGCCAGGAGGAGCCGCTCCGGTAATTGCACCTGGAGGACACGGAAGACTAGGAGGGAACCCCCCTCCGGAGTTCACAGGAGCAAGGGATAAGAGCAAAGCATTCCTGCTCGCCTTCGACCTCTATGTGGGGATGAACCCGGACGTCGACCAACTTAGAATCCCTTCCTCGCGAGCTATGACCTTCCTCTCCTACATCAGAGGACCCCTCGTCGAAGACTGGGTAGCTGAACAGGCACTATGGCTCAACGAACAGGTAGCCAATGGAGTGGACCGCGGAAATATGGTCCTATGGCAGACGATCCGAGACAGATTCGAAAATGCCTACTTCGACTCAGCTGAACGTACCAACGCCCGCAAATCGCTACAGACCCTCGCCATGAAGGGAGAGGACATCGACACGTACATTGCCACTTTCCAGAACCTCATCACCAAAGCCGGGTACAATCCCGACGAAGCCACGACCCTCGAAATCTTCCAAGATGGATTGCCAAACCAGTTAGTTATTAACGCTATCCGCTTCCAGCATCCTGTCAATTGGGAGCAGTGGAAGGCGGCCGCACAGCTTCAGCAGGCTGAATATCTCGTTTTAAAGGATCGCCTGGGCAAAAACAAACCGTTGCGCAGTCGAAAGGGTGGACACAGCCGAGAGCAGTGGGTCCAGGCCCTCAACAAAATGCGCGACCCAAACGCCATGGATGTTGGACGCGCCAGAGCCTCCGTGGCCCTTACCGACACCGACAAAGCCCAACTTCAGAAGGAGGGACGATGTTTTAGATGTCGTGCTCAAGGGCACATCTCGCATAACTGCCCACAAAAAGGCGTGCGCGTGGCTACAGCCAGCGCTGCCATGGCGTTACCCGCCGGTTCCTCACGAACTACGCTCCCCCCTCCCCCGCCTGCAAACATACCAGCTCCCACCATCGGTACTGTCACCGTATCAGCTAATCGCATCCTTTCAAATGAGGAGCAGGCAGACGTACAGATCGCAGCGATGAAGGCACAGTCACAGGAGGTGCGCGACCTCATGGTCGACAAGTTATTTGGAAGAGAGGATTTTCTCGACGCTTGAACCTGGCGGCCTGGGCTAGAGCTTTAAACTTAAACGTGTACACTAGCAGATATTGATCCATGTGAATCCCAGTCCTGTTTAAATCTGCACACGCAACAGCCGAACGACAAGTCCTTATCGACTCAGGAGCAATGGATAACTTCATATGCTCCACACTTCTTAAACAACTCCAGATTGGAACAAGGGATGTCACCCACCCCATCCGCATCTGGAATGTAGATGGCACTCATAACCAAGACGGCGCCATCACTCAGTATACGGACCTCACCGTGAAAACAGGAAAAGAGGAAAGGACGCTTCGCTTCCTAGTCACGAACCTGGGAAGGGACGAAGTCATCCTAGGATACCCTTGGTTCACGGCCTTTGAGCCGCAGATCAAGTGGGGAGACGCAACGTTGAACGAGGAGTTTCAACTGGTTGTGGTCTCGAGCCTTCACTTGTCAGACGAAGCCACGCCTATAGAAGCATCCATTCGGGCGTTGGAGACGTATGAACTTGACGAGGAGGCGTGGGAACAACTCATGGACGATGAGTGCGAACCCCAGATTACATTTTTGCGAAAGACGACGACTGCGTCAGAATTAGCACAACGAGAAGCGGCAAAGAAGGAACAACGAACGTTTGAAGAAATGGTCCCAGAGGAATATCACCGTCACCGTAAGATATTTGACGAAGAAGTGTCCCATCGCTTCCCCCCGTCACGTATTTGGGATCACGCCATTGACCTGTTGCCTAACGCCCCCGCCGCACTCGATTGCAAAGTCTACCCCCTCGCACAAAATGAACAAGAGGCACTCACAACCTTCCTCACGGAACAACTAAAAAAGGGGTACATACGCCCATCGAAGTCACCCTACGCATCGCCATTCTTCTTTATCAAAAAAAAGGACGGCAGACTACGCCCAGTCCAAGATTATCGACAGTTGAACGAGATCACCATTCGAAACCATTACCCCCTTCCCCTCATCCCCGAACTAGTAGATCGAATCCGCGGAGCACGCCTATATTCGAAGCTTGACATCAAATGGGGCTACAACAACGTACGAATCAACGAGGGAGACAAGTGGAAGGCCGCATTCAAAACTAACCAGGGGCTCTACGAACCCCTAGTCATGTATTTCGGCCTCACGAATTCGCCCTCGACATTCCAAGAAATGATGGACACCATCTTTCGACCCCTTGTCCTCACCAATGAGGTGATCGTCTATATGGATGACATCCTAATAGCGACCACCACCGATTACCCGCACCACCGCGCCATACTTCACGGGGTTCTCCGTTTATGTGAAGAGCACGACCTGTATATCAAACCAGAGAAGTGCGAATTCGAGGTCCTTGAAGTGGAGTACTTAGGGCTGATCATAGGCCACGGGAACCTGCGTATGGACCCCCGTTAAAGTACGGGGCATCCAGGAGTGGCAAGCCCCGAAGACCCTTCGAGAAGTACCCGCGTTCCTCGGGTTTTGCAACTTCTACCGCCGATTTATCCGAGGATTCTCCTCACTAGCACGACCGCTTCACAACCTCACGCATAAAGACACGCCGTGGCGCTGGGGACAAGACGAGCAGGACGCGTTTACGAACATCAAGCGATGTATCGGGCGCGAACCCACGCTATTATTCCCCGATCTCTTGAAACCATTCGAGCTAGAAGTAGATGCCTTGAATGTGGCCATCGGAGCCATGCTGAATCAACTAGGCCCGGATCAGAAACTACATCCCGTCACATTCCATTCCAAGTTGCTCAGCTCGGCGGAGCGTAACTACGACATCTACGACCGAGAGCTACTGGCGGTTGTGAAAGCGCTAAGGGCCTGGCGAACATACCTCGTCGGTTCCCCGCACAAGATTATCATCCACACTGACCACGCTAACCTTCAATACTGGAAGGAACCACGAAAAATCAGTCGCCGAGTAGCACACGAGTTCTTGGAACTGTTGGAGTACGACTTCGTACTAAAGCACGTCTCCGGAGTAAAGAACGGTCGTGCAGACGCCCTATTGAGGCGAGCGGATTATACAGTCGACAAAGAGGACAACAATAACGTAACCGTCCTCCCCGCTGAACGATTCATCCACGCCACGGAGATGTCAATGCACGACATGGACATCTGGACCCAAATCTCGCAAAACCTCGATGAGAAGGACGTATTACGCTGGATCGAGCCCCATAACCTGAAGAAGGTGGGGGGGCTATGGTGGAAGGGAGACGCCTTGGTTGTCGTGGGCGACAACGATCTTAAACGGGGGGTAATCACCTTTTTCCACGATACCCCAGCCATGGGACACCCCGGAATCGCAAACACTTTCGAACTTCTCCGTCACGACTACTGGTGGCCCAACATGCGTAAGGACGTAGAAGACTATGTCAAAGGTTGCGCAACATGTCAAGCCAACAAAATCAACACACACCGACAAAAACCACATCTCTTCCCCATCACCACAGACCCAGACACCGAGCCATTCGAAGTTGTAGCCATGGACTTCATCACGAAACTCCCAGCGTCTGACGGTTACGACTCCATCCTGACAATCACAGACCACGACTGCTCAAAAGCAGCCATCTTCATCCCCTGTCACAAGTCAATAACTGCGGAGGGAGTAGCGCGACTCTATCTACGTCACGTATATCCGCATTACGGCATCCCCCGGAAGATTATTACAGACTGAGACCCCTGCTTTACCTCTGCATTTATGAAAAACCTCTGTAAAGTTCTCAGTATCCGTCAAAACATCTCCTCTGCCTACCATCCACAGACAGACAGACAATCAGAACGTACGAACCAGTGGCTGGAGCAGTATTTGCGACACTGGAGCAACGTGCAGCAGGACAACTGGGCCGAAGCATTGCCAGTCGCGCAATTCATGCACAACGCGTGGCCAAATGCGACCACAAAGGAATCCCCCTTTTCCCTCATCATGGGCTGGGAACCACGCACCATGTGGACGCCAAAGCCTACAACATCCCCATCCGTCGAACAGCGCTTAGAAGAGATGGTCATCAGACGGCAACACGCGCAGGATTGCATTAAGCACGCGCAAGACTTGATGATGAAGCGAGGAAAGACGCGCTTCGTTCCATACCAGGAAGGAGCCCAGGTCTGGCTAGAAGGAACGAATCTGTGAACCTTCTACCCAACCGCCAAACTCGGCCTGAAGCGTCACGGACCTTTCCGCATCAAGAAGGTTCTATCAGATGTCTCTTACGAATTGGAACTCCCCGCTACATGGAAGATTCATCCCGTGTTCCATGCCAACCTCCTCACCCCATACAAGGAGACGGAACTACACGGCGCAAACTTCACGCAACCTCCACCTGACCTCGTCAATGGAGAAGAAGAGTTCGAAGTGGAGCGCATTCTGCAGTCGAGGCTGCATGGACGAGGGCGCAAGCTTCAATTCCTAGTTCAGTGGAAAGGATTTCCCATAAGCGACAGCTCGTGGGAACCACTCGAGAACGTGCGACACGCTTCAGAACTTATCACCGACTTCTACCACCTAAATCCTACCGCCGATGGGGCTGGACGAAAGATATAAATGACGACCCCTCAACGCCCATCCCTCCCCATCCCCATCGCTACCATGACCTCCACCCCTGTCATCTCTATCATTCCCACTCACCGCCCCGTCGAGGTCATCCTCAAGAATCTAACTGTACCATCACAGGATCTGGGTGTCCCGTCCGACGTAGACGGTAGCACGCCGCATTCAATAGTCCCTAGCTCACCTCCGCGTCCTATCCTTGTCCTAATCTTGGAAACCCTTGCTAAGCTTGCAGAGCCGCCCACTCCGGAACAGCTATCTAGCCTCCCCACTGTCCTGACTACCCAACCCTCACTGTAACGCTCCACCGGGCATTCTTCTTGCAATCTGGTACAAGGCGCGAAAGGAGCCCCTAACGGTCACAGCGGATGTCGAAGTTACTCACACGATCGCTTACTAGCTCACTGGAGAGACGTAGTAAGGTGGCCCAAAGGATGCACAAGGCGATGAGGGCGCAAAGACGATAATGATCGTCGGTAGTCGTGATGTCCCGTGGTCAACAGACGGACAGAGAGTAGAGAGGAGAGAGACGCCCCGTGGTCAACAGACAGGCAAAGAGGATGAGTGATGCAGATAGTATTAATGCCCCGTGGTCAACAGACAGGCAAGCCACCCCGTGGTCAGCAGACAGGTGGTACTAAGAGATGGGTGGATAGTCCAAGAAGTTAAGCTTAGGTCTTCAGCGACCATAAGCCCGAGTATAAGTACACGACTGAGGGACTTTGAAGTCCAGCTCAGAACTCCGAAACACTAATACAACGATCCTAGGAATGAGTCACAATGAGTCATATGGAGTCAGAGATAACAGTCAGCCAATGGCGTAAGGCCCTCATGGCATGAGTCAGAGATAAGCAAACACGAGTCATACAGTCCATCAGAATCAAGGCACAATCACGTACGAGTCACAAACATGAGGCGATCTAGGCCGGTCCAGGCACAAGCTCATCTGGATCCTTCTGGTGCGGTTCTAGCCAGGTCACGTGCCAGGGTCACATGACGGGCGGGCGCTAAGGTCACGTGCGCTATTCCCAAAACTCTTGCGGTTTCTTAGCGTAATTGGGATGACGGTAGTAGTCGGGTGACTTAGCTCTGGGTTCTCGGGCGTGCTCTGCCACGAGTCTTCTCACTTCTTCCTCTTCTTCTTGCACCATTTCTGCACGTGCTCTTCTCACGGCGGTGCCAAGGGGTCGTTCAGGGCGCGCTGAGGGGTGGGTTGTAACATTACCCTCTTTTCTAGCGCAACGCCCACGTTGCTCAAGGATGTCGGTGGTGGTGTGATAGCGGTAATCGACGTTCCGCTTTAGTAACTGCTCAGCCAGCTTGTTGGCGGCGGAGTCTAAACTTTGGATTTCCGGAGCGTTTCTGGATACGAGTGCGCGGGAAAGACGTGCCTCGACATGCTCCAATTCTCCTTCTATCTTCTCCAAGGTCGGCTTCATCATACTGGCGATGTAGTGGATTACGCCCATTTGAAAGTCCAGGTCCTTGACGGCGGTGAAATTTCCGGCAAGCACGGCACGGGCGCGGCGAATTTGCATATCGGCCAGCATTTCTTCTGGTGTGTCCGGCGCGGTGCGAGTGCTGCGAATCTTCAGCTCGGCTAGTTGGTTTGTAAGCGACTCTTCCCGGTTATCGGGGGATGGGTGGTGTATGGCTTTAAAGCCAGTGTCAGCGATCGGTGCGTATGCAGGAGTGGGGGTACGTCTCCTTGGGCTCGGCGGTAGCTGGACGGTCATTGGTCTGCTTGGCGCGTAAGTCGCCACGTTACTTGCATGCACGACTTTTGGTAGTCGGCTTCTTCCTCGCGGCAGCAGAGGCCCTTCGTATTCTTCTCTACGCGTCGGCACGCGGCTTTGAACGTTTTGTTCTCTTCGCATCGTCACACGGTCTTGTCCCTTCACGTATTGTTCTCGCGCCTCGGCAGGCGGTCTTTCCGCGTATTGTTCTCGTGCCTCGGCAGGCGGTACAGAGCTCTCACTGTTCCAGTCTTGCATCCACGTGTGCTTCTGCGGTTGCAACTTCTGTGGGCAATTCCTTTGCGTGTGGCCGGTCTGGTGACAGAAATGGCACTTAGCTATGGCACGGTCCTTCATTCTTCCGGCTGTGAGGTCCATGGCTTCCGGGTGTCCTTGGTACTGGCGCCACTCTGGTTGTGGAGTTGCGGGCGCGGCTTGAAATGTATTCGGTCCGCTCCATCCCTGAATTCTTGCGGGAGAGGGACTTGGCAGTTGCACGGTCTCTTCGGCGGCGCGGTCTTCTATTGGGCGGTTCCAGCCCTCGACTTCTCCTTCCAGTATGTAGTCCGGGATACCGAACTCGCGAGCTTCCTTGAGTGCTGCCTTTCCGAATCTTGAGATGTATTTCTTTTCCCAAGAGATAGGCGTGGACTTAGCTCATTGCGCGCGTTTCTTAGGTGCGGCGGCCTTTTTCTTCTTCTGGGTTTTGCGCTTGGGCTTGACCCTCTTTTCAGTTTCGACCTTGGTCTTGCCGATGACAGCTTCTTCGTCCGTGGTGGTGTAGTAGCCGGAGTATTGTTTAACAGCCTCTCCAGGCACATCGGCATCGTCCGAGTAGTAGTACTCGTCGACCTCGTCTTCCTGACCGTATTCTTCTCTTCGCGTCGTCACGCGGTCTTCGTCGGTCGTCGCGTATTCTTCTCTCGCCTCGGCAGGCGGGTCTTCGTAGTCTTCTTCGTGCCAGCCCAATTCTTCTCTTCGCGATGGCGCGCAGTCTTCCTCGTCATCGGTGCATAGGTCAATGTATTCTTCAGCCTCACCAGGCTCTTCCTCTAAGGCGCGGCCATCATCTGAGCACACGGAGGGGGTAGGCGGCACTTCCCTATCTGAGGTGTCGTCACCATCAACAGACTCTCTTATCTCCAGGTTGTCTGGATCTTCAGCGGCGACGTATTGTTCTCTCGCGTCATCACGCGGCACGAACTCTTCGATGAACCTTCCGATCACGTCTTCGAGAAGGCTGTCATCATCGTCTGTCATGCCCTCGTCGCGCCACTTCCGTATCTGGAGTAGGCGTTCTTCTGCCCATTGGTCGACGGGGTCTCTGAACAGAGACAGAAAGATAGCGCAACGCTGGAATTGCGAAAATTGTACACTTAGCTGGCTGGACCATTGGTCCCATGAATCGATGAACTGGGTTGCCAGTGCCCAGTCTCCGTAGAACATCTGCGGCATGTCTATCCTCGCAGGGTCGTCGGCCGGTTCCAGGGCGGCATCCCCTTCTTCTTCTTCCTCGGCCGGTTCCAGGGTGGCATCCCCTTCTTCCTCGGAATCTGCCAGTACTCGCTCGGCTATTTCTGCGGCTTGGGTTTCTCCTACGCAGGCCTCGCTTTCCTCGTAACAGTCCTCAGGGTAGTACCCGAGGGTCTTCCATGAGTCGACAGCGCTCTTGATAGCGGCGACGTCTTCTGCAACGTATTCTTTAACAGCCTCGTCAGGCGAGTTGTAGTCGTAGTTCTCAAGCACTTGATAGCGAGACATCTTGTGACGGAAAGGGTAGACGAAGCTTAACTTAATGTAACGCTCCACCGGGCGTTCTTCTTGCAATCTGGTACAAGGCGCGAAAGGAGCCCCTAACGGTCACAGCGGATGTCGAAGTTACTCACACGATCGCTTACTAGCTCACTGGAGAGACGTAGTAAGGTGGCCCAAAGGATGCACAAGGTGATGAGGGCGCAAAGACGATAATGATCGTCGGTAGTCGTGATGTCCCGTGGTCAACAGATGGACAGAGAGTAGAGAGGAGAGAGATGCCCCGTGGTCAACAGACAGGCAAAGAGGATGAGTGACGCAGATAGTATTAATGCCCCGTGGTCAACAGACAGGCAAGGAACCCCGTGGTCAGCAGACAGGTGGTACTAAGAGATGGGTGGATAGTCCAAGAAGTTAAGCTTAGGTCTTCAGCGACCATAAGCCCGAGTATAAGTACACGACTGAGGGACTTTGAAGTCCAGCTCAGAACTCCGAAACACTAATACAACGATCCTAGGAATGAGTCACAACGAGTCATATGGAGTCAGAGATAACAGTCAGCCAATGGCGTAAGGCCCTCATGGCATGAGTCAGAGATAAGCAAACACGAGTCATACAGTCCATCAGAATCAAGGCACAATCACGTACGAGTCACAAACATGAGGCGATCTAGGCCGGTCCAGGCACAAGCTCATCTGGATCCTTCTGGTGCGGTTCTAGCCAGGTCACATGCCAGGGTCACATGACGGGCGGGCGCTAAGGTCACGTGCGCTATTCCCAAAACTCTTGCGGTTTTTTAGCGTAATTGGGATGACGGTAGTAGTCGGGTGACTTAGCTCTGGGTTCTCGGGCGTGCTCTGCCACGAGTCTTCTCACTTCTTCCTCTTCTTCTTGCACCATTTCTGCACGTGCTCTTCTCACGGCGGTGCCAAGGGGTCGTTCAGGGCGCGCTGAGGGGTGGGTTGTAACACTCACCAGCTTCACCCCCACCTGTCGACACGCCTGTCGTTGTGCACGATGTGCCAGTCCCATACTCTCTTACGCCACCACCCCCCTTGAACCAATGATCGACGCGACCCATGTTCTAACCCCGCAATTCCCCGCGGGAATCGATTACATCCCTACGCCCATTCCCCAATTACGTGTCGCCAAGCCAAACCCCACCCTCGCCCTCCTCGATGATGAGGACGAAGAGGAAGACGCAGTCAACCCCGGTCTCCCCTTTTTTCCCAACAACCCCACCTCCCCTTCTTTCTTCCCACTCTTAATCGGCAGAGTTGACCACCCGCTGCAAACCGCCCGCTTCATTTACTACCAAAAGAATTATCAGGAGGTCGTTGGAACCATGGGGAAAGGCCACCCCTGCTACATCTCACAGGTCTTTCTCAACTTGGTGTACGGCGACCAGCTCCCTCAGCACATCACTAACAACCAGCTAGACATGTTCCACCCTCACAACCCCCGTGCTATCGTACTTGACGAGGTGCTTGCAGAGCTGCGAAGTCCCCGCCTTCACACTGAGGTATCCCGCCTCCGCGAGTGTTTGGTGCGCAGGGACGCGATACAGACGCAGGCATCGGACCTCCGGCGTCTCCAGTCTGAGCTGACTAAGGACGAGTTCGGGCTCGACATGGATCTCGCTGGTGTGTGCAAGTGACTGCAGTACGCTCGGGCCATCCCCCTTATATCCAACAAATACGCAGAGCTTCATGTGAAGCCGGTGCGCCCCAGGGGAACACCCGAGCAGGCCCCCCTTTCCCCACGTCTCGGAGGGCCTTGCGAAATGCCACGCCTTCAAGGAGAAGGCCGCCAGCGGCAGCGCAAGTGCTTTCAGTGCAGGTCCACCGAGCACTTGGTGGCTCAGTGTCTGGACCGACGAGAGCGCGAGCCATGCAAGTGGTGCGGTAGTCGAGTCCACTGATCTAACACCTGTCTTATTCGCAGGCTCTCCCCCATGTCCCCTGCATACGTCGACCCAGACAGTCGCCCCAGGTGGTGTGGCAAGTGTCTGCGACACGACGCGAGGCACGAGGAGATCAAATGCCCGATGTACGAGCAGTGTCGAGACTGCGGTGAGCATGGACATTTCATGTTTCTCCGTCGTCACACCTGTCCCCACACCCCATCCCCCATTCCGTCAAACATACCTGCCGAAGAGGACTACGCTTATACCAGTGACTAGTTGAAGTTGTGGCAACTCCAAGTCTGATGGGGGGGTAATGTTACGATTTCGCCTCCATACTATGTCTCTTCTTCTTTCTGCGCATTCATTGTACTTTTACGATACGATCCGGTTCGATACACTTTCCGGCCCTTAGTTCGCACCCACCGTATGACTGATTCGACGCCCCATGGCGCGACTTCCAGAACCCACTGACGACTTCTGTTGCATGCGTTGTCCCGCGGAATTCCCTTGTTCCATATTCGTACTTCCCCCTTGTTAGCTCTCTAGGACCAGTATCCTAGGATTGCGCCATATGTTTGCGACTCACAAACATCCTGTATTAGTATATAAGTCATGCTTTACCTAGCTTGTACGGTAGACTTGACTTCTTGTGTAATACCACATCGTCTTTGCCTCACGACTCCTGTTTGACTCGCCCTTGCGCTTGAGTCCCCGCTTCAGCTCGCCTTTACGCTTGAGCCCTGTCTTCCGCTATTACCCTAGTGTCCCTGGGAGACCTAGTGGTACTTGTTCATCACCGAACTGAGTCTTGACCGACTCGCGCCTTTCCAATCCCGTTGACTTACGAAGTACACGTCGTACTTAACGCCCCTGTGGTGGCGTTACACTGCTACAGCTTCATCAGCGAAGACGTCATCCTTGTTGACCCACTGATTCTCCGAGTCCAGATATCCCTTCCATTTCACAAGGTATTGGAGTTTCTTGCTTCTGCCGAATTGCCAAGAGTCTAGAATGTATTCAATTTTGTATTCTTCCTCGCCATCGACTAGGTCCGGTGGTGGGCACTGGAAATTTTTCCCGTGTAGGGATGTCTCACAATAAGGCGTGAGTAAATCAATGTGGAATATGGGGTGGATACTCCACTATGTGGGAAGTTCGAGTTGGTAGTTGACAGGTGACAGTACTTGTGTGATTTTGAAAGGTCCGTGTCGGTGTGCCGCTAATTTTGCCGTTGGTTGATTGGTTTGAAGGTGGCAACCTTCCAGCCACACTTGGTCTCCTATCTGGTACCTGGGCGTATCTCGGTGCTTGATCCACAGAGACTGGGCTTTTTGGATAAGGTCCTGTGCTTCTCTCCGTGCTTCTCGGAATTGTTGGAGTCGTGTGAGTACTTGGGGAATAGGGGATGGCTTATCGATCCAATCAGCACGCGGGTTATATCCCATCATAAGCAAGAATGGGGACTTCCTTGTTGCCTCATGTGGCCAACTGTTATGAGCGAATTCTGCCATAGGTAGAAATCGCGCCCAGTTATCTTGACGCTCATTAGTCCAGAATCTTAGGTATTGTTCTAGCCACTGATTGGTGCGTTCCAATTGTCTGTCCATTCAGGGGTGATAAGCCATGGAGATGTTCTGATAGATTCCTAAGATTCAGCATAGTTCTTGGGTGAACTTCGATGCAAAGTGTGGGTCTCAATCGCTGATAATTTTTGCCAGTAATCCAAATCTTCGAAACATGTGGGTGACGTACAGGGCGGCCATTTCATCCACTGATATCTCTTCTATGCAGGGGATGAAGATGGAGGCTTTGGTACAGTTGTGGTCTGTTATGGTGAGAATTGAATTGTGTCCCTGGGATATGGGCAGTTTAGTGATGAAGTCAAGGGCAATAACTTCGAATGGCTTAGCATCGATGATGGGTGTGATGGGGGTCAGTGGTGCTTTTGTGGGTCGATTGTTGACTTTGTGACGTTGGCATTCTGCACATCCCTGTACATATTCAGTTACATGTTTCAACATACATGGCCACCAGTGGCTTTGTTTGATGATTCGAGTCGTTTTGTTACGTTTGGCCTGGACGTGGACTCTGACCCATCGCTTGTGACAGCAGAGTCAGTAGTAATTAGTCATGGACTGCGCAGCATCAGTCAGCTGCAGGGTTTGCATGTGATAGTTGTACGATATGACTCATAGTGACGTGGCATGACTCGTTCCTAGTAGTAGTTGTATTAGGGTTCGCTCTACTTACGCTATTGGCTAGTTACGATTCAGGAGGAGCTTGAAAGCGACCTCGTATATGTATATAAGCTCACACGCGAAGACCAAGGATCTCCATCTTGGTCTTCTTCAAATACCACTTCTAACTCGTCTTCTGTGCAAGGGACTTCCTCCCTTAGTGAGTCCCTCAGTCCGGCATATCCTTAGGATCCCCGTGACTCTAGTTTGGCCTTCGGCTACCCACGTGTCTGACCAACCGTGTGGACAGTGTTCCCGCTAAGTCCCGTCATCACCAAGGTTTACCTCTACTCTAACCCGAACGTCGCACGCCCGTGGGGATATATCTACTACGCCACTCACGCCCAGCAATATCACTTCATCCTTGAAGAGTCCAATATCGTCCACGCCTTCGAGCACGTCGCGTGGGTAGACGATCACAACACCGAATACGACCCAGCAGATCCAACGCGACTTCTGTGTCGACAGTACTACAACCGAGGAGGATCAGCACACCGCAGCGCCTAAGTCAGGCAGACGTCCGTGGTAGACGTTACATTAAGACCAAGATCCCACCGTGGCTTATCCTCGAGACCCAAACATGACCACAAAGGACCTCTGGGTACCTTTCCGACCCTATCACATCGACAGAAGGGGAGAACGCAACGTCCCCGTAAAATTCCTCAAATCAGCCTACTGGAAGGACGACTCCCACGACATCGGATACGTAGCCCGATATCGCAAACAAGAA
Organism: Lactarius deliciosus; assembly: GCA_021525775.1. NCBI lineage: Eukaryota > Fungi > Basidiomycota > Agaricomycetes > Russulales > Russulaceae > Lactarius > Lactarius deliciosus. The sequence goes on from JAKELK010000188.1 coordinate 27,586, forward strand.
TACCCCGTAGAATTTAACTTCGACAGGGTCTGTTGGTGCGAACTCAAGTGGGACCACAGAGAAGACAAATACGAAGTTATCAAACCAGCCTCAGACGCCTTCAATTGCAACATCCTAGCAAGCGAAGCAACAACCAGAGAACAGTGGGGACTCATCGACGGACAATCCGAAGAGGAAACACACGAACGATCCCCAACGCCTAAAACACCCGCACCATCTCCATCACTCAAAAGCAACCCAGAAGAAATCCACATCCTGGGAGACAAAGAAATACGAGAGGAAGAATCCCTACAGACATTAGCTGAGCACATCCCTACTCTAACCAACATACCGAGAATGGCAACCATCACGGAAGCAGAAACCCAAGCACGCACTGCCTTCTTAGGAGGCATCAACCCCAACACGGGGCATCGACAAGGCGACGAACCCCATGGAGGAGATGGAGGAGATGGGGGAGGCGGAGGAGACGGAGGAGGACACGGAGGAGAACCAACAGAAGGACCACCACCTGGGGTGATAGGCCCAGGACCAACCGAACGAGCTGATAAGTTCTTCGGCAGAGAACCCACCCCGTTCACAGGGGACAGGACAAAAGCAGCTGAGTTCTTCACCCAATGGGAGCTGTTTGTCAACCTTAACGACGAGAACCTGATTATGCGGACACCATATAGGAAGGCCATGCTCTTCCTCACCTACATCCAAGGCCCACTAGTCAACGAGTGGATCCTCTCCACAGCCAACTGGCTGAAGCAAGAGAAGCGAACGATAGGACCAAACGACTCGTGGCTTTGGCAAGCCGTCGAAGCTGGGTTCAAAAGACAGTTCACCGACACCCTCGAAGAAGAAAAGGCGCGACAGGAATTACGCGCCGGATTCAAAATGGAGAAAGGAGACATCGACAGCTATATAGCTAAGTTCGAACGCCTCGTCAGACAGAGCAACTACAGACTCAGCGACCCTCTAGTCCTCGACTACTTCACCACGGGACTGCCCGTCGACTTGTACCGCAACGCGTACCAATTCCACAGCCCCAACACCTACGCGCAGTGGAAGACAGCAGCCATCGAACAACAGAAAAGATGGATCCACATGAATGCCCGGATGCGCAAACCCCCTCCACCACAAGGGCAGGGACAAGGACGACCTCAACGAGATAGCAGAGGGAACCCCCCGATGCGCCCCTGGCAGCCGCCGCAACGTCAGCAAGGATGGCAGCAATACCGAAACCACCCAGACGCCATGGATACCACCCCAGGGAGAGTCAGAGCTAGACTCGCCAACGCCGAAGAAGTCCTGAAAAACGAGTATCAGCAGAGGCAGCAAAACAGAGGACCGAGGGGGAGAGGCATCATCGACGCAAGGGACGTAACATGCTACACTTGTCATCAGAAAGGTCACTTCTCACGAAATTGCCCAACATGGCAACGCCAAGGTCCCCAAGTCAGAGGGGCATACATCGAGGAAGTACAGAGTGTACGAGAAGAACCACTCATCGACTTCGAAGAAGGAAGTGAGCGAGCCGCCCGCGCCTCCACATCCGCAACCCCGCAGGAAAGAGCCGACGATTGGATAAACAAAGTGGCAGGACTCGACGACGAGACAAAAGGACTAGTACTGAGAGAAATGTGGGGGAGGAAGGAGTTCCAGAAGGATTTTCAGGACGCCTGAACCCATCGGCCTGGGTGAGGGCATTAAAAAGTGACTCTGTGTTCATAACGCGCTATCATTCTATGCATGTTCCAGTTTCGATTCGCACAAGTCACTTCATGGCCGATAAAAGAGCTCTGGTAGACTCCGGAGCCACCAACAACTTCATACACCCGACCTTCGCCAGAAAAATGGGTATCGGGTTCAAAGAACTAGAACGACACCGCAACATCTGGAACATCGACGGAACGCACAACAAAGGAGGAAGAATTACACACTGTGCGGATCTAGAAGTTCAAACAAAAGGGGAACGCAAAACCCTACGATTCCTGGTTACGGACGTAGGAGGAGAAGATCTCATACTTGGATACCCCTGGCTAGCCACGTTCCAACCAACCATCCAATGGGCAAGCGCAACACTCAAAGAAGATGAGTACCCCATTATCATACGAACGGTCAACCCTACGCGCAAACCCATAGACCCGGTAATTGCCAGGGCAGTAGTACGCGCGGCTCTCACTCAAATAATTGACGAAGAAAAAGAGCAAGCGGTCCAACAACTCGAACAAGAATGCTCCCTAAAAGGAGCGCGAGTAGAGGAAGCCGAGGACGACACCTTCATCCGCGCGACAACGGCAACGGAATTAGCCATTGAAGCCCAACAGTACACCAAAACAACGACAATACCACCCGAATACCAGAGACACGAGAAGGTATTCAGCGAAGAGGAATCCCAGAGACTGCCACACTCGCGTCCATGGGACCACGCCATCGAATTAAAACCGGACGCACCCAGCGCCATCGACTGCAAAGTCTACCCAATGACTCAAGCAGAAGATAAAGCGCTCAAGGAGTTCCTAGACGAACAACTAGCAAAAGGGTACATCAGGCCCTCTAAATCTCCGTACGCATCATCATTCTTCTTCATCAAAAAGAAGGACGGAAAACTACGGCCCGTACAGGACTACCGGCGTATCAACGAATGGACCATACGCAACCAATACCCACTCCCCCTAATCCCGGAACTCATCGCTGACCTTAGCGGAGCCTCGATATTCTCCAAGTTCGACGTCCGATGGGGGTATAACAACGTACTGGTCAAGGAAGGAGACCAATACAAGGCAGCGTTCAAAACAAAATACGGTCTCTTCGAACCACTGGTAATGTACTTCGGCCTCACAAACTCCCCGTCCACATTCCAGGCAATGATGAACGAGCTACTAAAACCGGTGATCGACTATTGGGAAGCAAGAGGAACCATCATACGCGTATACATGGACGACATCGCGGTAGCCTCCAATAATATGGAAGATCACATCGCGGCGGTACACGACATCCTCGACTTACTAGAAGCCAACGACCTGTTCCTCAAACCCGAAAAATGCACCTTCCACGCCTCCAGCATCGATTACCTGGGGGTAATCATTGAAAAGGGGGTGACTCGCATGGATCCCATCAAAATTTCGGGAATCAAAAATTGGCCCACACCCACAACCGTCAAACAGGTACGATCATTCCTAGGTTTCTGCAACTTCTACCGCGCTTTCATTCGAAATTTTGCCACACACGCACGACCCCTCAACTGCCTGACAAGAAAAGAAGCGGAATGGCAATGGGGAAAAGAAGAACAAGAGGCGTTCGACAAACTCAAAACGCTCGTGACCTCCGAACCAGTCCTAGCACACCCCAAGTTGGACAAACAATTCGAACTAGAAGTTGACGCCTCGGGATTCGCCGTAGGAGCAGTACTCCTCCAAAGAGGAAGCGACAACAAAAGACACCCCATAGCCTACTACTCCAGCACCCTCAACGCGGCAGAACGAAACTACGACATCTACGACCTGGAACTCCTCGCAATCGTCAAAGCCCTCCGAAACTGGCGCCAGTACCTCGCAGGATCACCGCATAAGATCAAAGTATTCTCGGACCACATGAATCTCCAATACTGGAGATCCCCACAAAAGATCAGTAGACGAGTCGCCCGGGAAGTACTAGAACTATCCGAATATGACATCGAGATTCACCACATTAAAGGAACAGCCAATGGACGAGCCGACGCACTATCCAGAAGACCGGATTACGATCAAGGAGAAAGAGACAACGAACACGTAACGGTGCTACCGGACGACATCTTCATACGAGCCACCACCATCGATACCACAGAAGAGCCCATGCGCACCACCCGGATCATACCCATATCCGAAATGGAAATGGCTCTCCCCATTTACGCTCAAAACGAAGACACCATACGCCCCTGGGTCGACCCACACAGCCTCAAGAGGATCGAAGGCACGTGGTACAAAGAAGGACGCCGTGTCGTAACAGGAGGTCCCAATCACAAAACTGACCTCATACGAGCCCATCATGACCCTCTAGTGTACGGACACCCAGGTATCAGCCGAACCATACAACTCGTCGAACGAAGCTACTGGTGGCCCGGACTGAGAAGGGAAGTCATGGACTATGTCAAAGGCTGCGCAGACTGCCAACGAATCAAGGTAAACACGAGGCCACAACGAGCAGCACTGCAACCCATCTACCCAAAACCGGAGGCGATGCCCTTCGAAACCATAGCCCTTGATTTCATCACCAAACTTCCAGAAGCGGACGGCTGTGACTCAATCCTTACGATAACGGATCACGATTGCACAAAAATGGCATTATTCATCCCATGCCAAGAAGAAATAACGGCAGAAGGAACGGCAACCCTGTACGTAAAACATGTATTCCCACGATTCGGGTTACCCTCCAAAATCATCAGTGACAGAGACCCCCGATTCGCGTCCAAATTCACGCGAGAACTGTGCAAGATCCTAGGAATCCAACAAAACATCTCCACGGCATACCACCCACGGACCGATGGACAATCGGAACGCACCAACCAATGGCTGGAGCAGTACCTCCGATTCTGGGTCAACGAGCGTCAAGATAACTGGATCCACTATCTCCCAATGGCGGAATTCACGCACAACAACTGGCCGCACGAAACTACCAAGCAATCCCCGTTCAACCTCCTCATGGGGTACAACCCTCGCGCAGATTGGACCGACAGGCCGTCCCCCATCCCACAAGTAGCGCTCAGGGTCAAACAGTTCAAAGAGGCACGCAAGCGCGCCCAGGACCTGATGATCAAAGCCCAACAGCGCTGGATCAAGGGGAAAGATACGCCCAAATTCCAAGAAGGGGATCAAGTGTGGCTAGAAGGACGCCACTTACGTACCAACCAACCAACCGCCAAACTCGCGCCCAGAAGACACGGCCCGTTCAGGATAGTCCAGGTGATGTCCGCAGTCAACTACCGACTAGAACTTCCCACGCAGTGGAGCATTCACCCAGTATTCCATGTGGACCTTCTGACTCCTTATCGCGAAACGCCCACACACGGACCAAACTATCACCGCCCACCACCAGAATTGGTAGACGGAGAAGAAGAATACGAAGTCGAGAAGATTCTAGACTCTCGGCACTTCGGCCGCAGTCGCAAATTGCAATACCTTGTCAAATGGAAGGGCTACCCTGACTCCGACAATCAGTGGATCTCTAAGGAAGATGTCTTCGCCGATGAAGCGATAAGGGAGTTCAAACGTTCAAACCCCGATCGAGAAACGCATATAAGGACCGCCCGCACTCAAGAGACGTCTCCATCCTCTCTATCTAACGTCCCCTCCACTGATGTCCCACACTCCAGTCACTGTCCTCTACATTGCCGAAGATGCTACCGGCGAACGCAGAGTACAATCCACGCCATCGTCACCCCTGCAATCTACCCTATCCCTTTACCACGGAACGACTCGTGTGCCTACCCCCGAGGCATCCCCACTTCCTCCGAGGTCCCCCTCTCTTCCTGGAGGATCCCTGGCAACCAACTACATCCCCACTCGAGCGCCGACTCCGGAGCCACGATACGTCCAAGGGGACGGAGAACGCGACCTCCCGGGGGACCCATGGGACCCGCAAGAGCACCTCACACCGCATCCGTATCTTCGTTACGCCACCCATCTCACCACGACACACTCGGAAACCCCCCCGCTATGCGGAACCGACGGGGAGCCACTCACGTATCCGGAGGTTACTCGACCCGCGCTTCGAGTCCATCCGGAACAGGAACAAAGCCCGCTTCCCCGATGCGGCGTGGAAACGCCTCCACCCACGGGGTTCCACCACAACAGGGGAGCCCACTACATTCCATTCCCTATTCGAGATGCTCACGAACAACTTTGGCCGGCCCGTTTTACTCAACTCATCCTCACCAACGACCCGTTCATCCTCGCCTATCGCCGAGGAAGCAACCAGCAGTATGGGAAGCCCGTTCACGCCACTTCCCAGTGCCTATCAGACCCGCCAGTGTACTCCGACGACGACCTAGTATTCCTCGACGCCGAGAGCGGCCTGCGAACCTCGGTGGATCGCGCCCTCCTGGAGCTCAAGGACCTGTCCCTCTTAGCGGAGGTACACCGCTTCCGCAGCATGTGCGCGGGATACGAAGCGAAGGAGAAGGAGGTCCTGCGAAAGGTACAGGAGCTGGAGAGGATCGCCGTAGACCGCAAGATGTGCGTCATTCGCCTGCAGAGGGCCGATGCGATCAATCGCATCGAAGACCAACGCGACGGGGTAGGAAGGGGACGAGTGCGCGCGCAGCTGATGACTACGAACCTCTAGGGCCGTCGAGCTGGGGCTCGAGTCTGAAAAGGGGGTGATGTTACGTTTGGCCTGGACGTGGACTCTGACCCATCGCTTGTGACAGCAGAGTCAGTAGTAATTAGTCATGGACTGCGCAGCATCAGTCAGCTGCAGGGTTTGCATGTGATAGTTGTACGATATGACTCATAGTGACGTGGCATGACTCGTTCCTAGTAGTAGTTGTATTAGGGTTCGCTCTACTTACGCTATTGGCTAGTTACGATTCAGGAGGAGCTTGAAAGCGACCTCGTATATGTATATAAGCTCACACGCGAAGACCAAGGATCTCCATCTTGGTCTTCTTCAAATACCACTTCTAACTCGTCTTCTGTGCAAGGGACTTCCTCCCTTAGTGAGTCCCTCAGTCCGGCATATCCTTAGGATCCCCGTGACTCTAGTTTGGCCTTCGGCTACCCACGTGTCTGACCAACCGTGTGGACAGTGTTCCCGCTAAGTCCCGTCATCACCAAGGTTTACCTCTACTCTAACCCGAACGTCGCACGCCCGTGGGGATATATCTACTACGCCACTCACGCCCAGCAATATCACTTCATCCTTGAAGAGTCCAATATCGTCCACGCCTTCGAGCACGTCGCGTGGGTAGACGATCACAACACCGAATACGACCCAGCAGATCCAACGCGACTTCTGTGTCGACAGTACTACAACCGAGGAGGATCAGCACACCGCAGCGCCTAAGTCAGGCAGACGTCCGTGGTAGACGTTACACGTTTGCTTGATTCCTGGGTGGCCATATACTGGGGGGTTGTGATGATTAGCTATGATGGTACGTATAGCATCTTGCCCCCCGGTGATCACTTGTGCTCCTTGCCGGTACCAGACTCTGTTGATGTTCTTGAGTTTGTATGGGTCTACCCATGGACGCAGGGTGTCTTCGTCTTGATCTAACATCTCTGGGGTTTGTGTGGTTAGGTTCTGGACAAAGACCTCTTCAGGTAGCACTGTGACTCCTTCATTGTCATTTTCTCCTCAGTCATAGTTGGGTCATCTGGATAGTGCGTCTGTGCAGCCGTTGTTGGTCCCTTTGATGTGGTGAATTTTGAAGTTGTATTCCATGAGTTCCAGGTGTTGCGTTTGTACCTGAGATGCCTGAGGAGTTCCTTGAAGAGGACGATGTCCACGCGTTTGGGTCTATGACTCAGGAGCACTATGACGCTTGGAGGCATATCGAGGCAAGTTTCCTATCGACTTAGAGGAATGAGAGCTGGCCGTCATGTGACCTGGCACGTGACCTGCCTAGAGCTGGTCCAGAAGGGTCCAGATGAGCTTGCGCCTGGATCGGAGTGTGATATGTGACTGATGTGACTGCTGACTCGTACAGCTTGTGATTGGACTGTGATATTAGGGTTTGTGGCTGTGTATTAGGGTTGCTGGGCTTGAAAGCTCCAGCCCTAGTAGTATAAGTAGAGGGGCATTCACGTATGAACCCCTTAGCTTTGATATCTTGAGGAATACCTTCCCTTCCCTATGCCTTAGCTCCTTGTCCTGTGTGCATAACTCTTCGTCGTCATCAGCTCCCTGCTATAAGTCGTGCACGTCGCCGACTTCTCCTTCATCATACTCGACTTCGCCATTATTGTTCTCTGCTTTGCTTACCTTGGTCACGCACTGCATATCGCCCCAGCCATTGCCTACGGGATACTGAAGACATTCGACGCACATACTCAGCAAACTGGTCCCAAATCCAAGTCAGATTGATACGTCCAGAAGGAACGTAACACCAGGACTTTGCGAGCTATGTGGCGACTTATCTTTTGGGGTGATTTCCAGTGCGTGAGGTTAAGGTGGTCCGAAAAGATCTTGATCTTATGTGGGGATCCCACTAGGAATGGCCTCCAGTGTCATAGTGCTTTGACGATGGCTAGGAGTTCCAGGTTGTAGATGTTGTAGTTGCATTCCGCCTCGTTGAGCGTGGCTGAGAAGTATCCGATGGGATGTCGCTTTCCATCCTTCTTTTTCTGTAGAAGGACTGCTCCCACCGCATATCTGGATGCATCTACCTTGAGTTTGAATTGGTCTGTCAGGCTGGGGTGTGCAAGTACTGGTTCACTGGTAACTAGGTCTTTGAGGGTTTGGAAGGCAGTTTCCTTGTCTTTGCCCCAAGTCCATTCGGTGTCCTTGTGTGTGAGTTTGTTGAGCACTCGTGTGTGCGTGGTGAAACCGTGAATGAAGAGGTGGTAAAAATTACAGAAGCCCAGAAAGGAGCATACATCGCATACCTTCGTGGGTCGGGGCCAGTCGCTTATGCCTGAAATTTTTACAGGGTCCATGCGAGTTACCCCCTTTTTAAGGATTACCCCCAGGTAATCCATTCGCAGTTGGTGGAAGAGGCATTTCTCTGGTTTGAAGTAAAGATCATGATCGAGGGCTACTTGAAGTACTGCACTGATGGTGTCAATGTGTGCTTGTAGTCCTGCTTCTTCGCTGGTGGCTATGCCGATGTTGTCCATGTAGACTCATATGACGGTACCTTGTGATTCATAGTAGAGGATGGTATCGCCGAGGATGTCATTCATCATGTTTTGAAAGGTGGCTGGTGAGTTGGTGAGTCCAAAATACATGATGAGGGGTTTGAAAAGTCCATATTTGGTTTTGAAGGCAGCTTTGGGTTCGTCGCCTTCCTTGACTCATATGTTGTTGTATCCCCACCATACATCCAGTTTGGTGTAGATGTGTCCATTGCCGAGGTCATTGATGAGTTCCACCATAAGTGGTAGGGGATACTGGTTACGTACTGTACACGCGTTGATTTTTCGGTAGTCTTGTATGGGTCGTAGTTTGCCATCTTTCTTTTTGATAAAGAAGAAGGATGATGCGCATGGTGATTTTGAGGGTCGTATGTAACCCATTTTGAGTTGTTCGTCCAGCCATTTGCGGAGCTGCCTGTCTTCATCTTGTGACATGGGGTATACTTTACAGTCGATACTTGCCGGCATCCCTGGTTTGAAATCGATTGCGTGATCCCATGGACGGGAAGGTGGGAATCGGTGGGAGGCTTCTTCACTAAAGATTTTGGTGAATTGCTGGTATGGTTCGGGTATGATAGCCGCTACAGTGTTTTGATTAGCTGCTATGGCCAGTTCCATGGCCGTAGTACGTATCTGACAGTCTTCCTCAAGTTCTTGTACAATGTTTTCAGCTTCATCCTGCATGATTGCAAGGGTGATCGTAGTTTGTGGTTCCGATGGATTGATGGATTGGAGTACTATGGGGAGTGTGTCCTTGTGGATGGTGGTGTGAGTCCAGCTGATAGTTGGTTTGTAAGTGGCTAGCCAGGGGTATCTGAGGACTAATTCTTCGTTTTCGATGTCCGTAACTAGGAATCTCATAGTTTTGTTAACTCCTTTGGTTTGGACATCTAAATCAACAAAGTGAGTGATGGACCCAGCTTTGTTCTCGGTGTTGTCTATATTCCATATTTTCTTAGGTCGCTCTAGGGTTTGTAACCCGAGGCCCATGCGTTTGGCGAATGCAGGTCTTATGAAGTTGTCTGTGGCACCCAAGTCAACGAGTCCTTTAATGTCAGCCATAGAGTAACTGGTGCAAATTGAGACTGGAATTTGAAGTGAACGGAAGCGAGTCATGATTACAGAGTTACAATTAATTGCCCTCACCCAGGCCAATGGGTTTAGGCATCCTGAAAACCCTCTTGGGTCCACAAGTCTTTGAATATGAGGTCTTTAACCTCATCACTAGCCCCTCATATGTTATCCATGTAACTCCTAGCTTGTTCTTTGGGAGTGACTTCTGTGCATCTCACGGTTGCGGGTTCTTGGCTGTAGTAGTCCGTTTCTGTGCTATGACTTGTGCTGGCATGGGGTTGGTATTGTTGTCTCAGTTTTCTGGGTCACGTGCAGTCTCGTGAGAAGTGACCTGGATTGTTGCAGTTATAACAGATGACTTCCCTCATGTCTCTGCGTTGACCACCTCCTCGCCCTTGTCCCGGTCCTCCTCACGGTGGGAATGGCGGAGCCGTGTGATATGGCGCTCGATTGGGATCTCCAACCATCGCAAGTCTAGCACGGGTTCTATCTGTGGATGTGTCCATCACATTTGGGTCATTCCGAGGTAGTGGGTAGCGGGGTGGTGCCCATGGTGGTGCATATCCGTGTGGTTGGTTTTGATGCGTGGGTGGCAGTCCTCGAGGTACTGCAGTTGTGAGGTTGAGTCATGCGTGTAGGTGGATATACTGTTTCTGCCTGCGCATGGCCGCTTCCTTCCATTCATTGAAGGTTTGGGGGTCATCTAACTTGTAGATTTTGGTGAAGAGCGCTTTGGGTAACCCCGCCATGAAGCGGTCCAGGGTTTGGCGGTTGTTGAGGCGGTAGTCAGCTTTCCATGCTAGTTGTTTGAAATTGGTGACATATGAATCAATGTTGTCTCCAATCATTTTAAATCCTTTGGCTAGGGTGGCCTGCACTTGTTCTTGTTCCAGAAAATTTGAGAAGCGATCTGAGAATCCTGCTGTCAGCGTATCCCATAGGAAGGGGTCGTATCTGTCCCTTCCTAGATGTAGTTCGTTGTTGAGCCATTGGAGGAATCTGAGGGTCCAGTTTGCTACTCATGGTCCTTTAACGAATCCCAGGAAGAGTAGGCATCTCTGGTAAACATTGAGCATAATCAGTGCCACTGCATTTTGGCCCCAGTAAATGTGCCACTGCATGAGGAATGACTTGTACTCATCTTGATTGCTGTCAAAGACGTTAGGGGTCTCTCCTGCGAGTTGTTCTGCTCTGCGGGGTAGTCCAGGCGGTGGTCCTCTGGGTGGTGGTCCTCCTGGCGGAGGTGGTGGTCCCCCTCCAAATGGGTTGCCTCTGCCTCCTCCACCAAATTGCGGTTGTCTTCCTCCTCCGCCTCCATTTCCTCTTGGTGGGTCTGGCGGTCCTTGGCCGAAGTTGCCTCCTGGCCTTCTAGGTGGTGCAGGGCCTCCTGTTCCTGGTGGTGGATCTGGCACATCAGGACCCACCGCTCTAAAAATGGCTGCATCGTCTGCCGTCATATGGTGTCCTGTGGCAGGGTTAATGGGTCGCAGGTAAGCCTCAGCTTCTTCGGTTATACGTTGGACTTCTTCTGCGACTGCTTCTTCTTGTGCAATTGTCACTGTTGCCATTACTGCTGGAGGTCAGATATGGATCGTCTCTGGTTCGTTTATGTGGAGTGACTCAGCTGTCTGGGCTACTTCTTCAATTTCTGACTCGTTGTCTGCATTAGAGGTTTCTTTGTCTCCGCTGGTTTCTGATGGTGCGGGGGTTCTAGGTTCGGATGTGCTGGGTTCTTCTTCTGGGTGTCCGTCAATACGTCCCCACTGTTCTCATGTCAGTAGTCCCCTCGCGTCGATGTTGCAGTTGTAGTTTCTGCCTGCTGGTTGTATTACGTCAAATTGATTGTCTATGGGGTTCCACGTAATCTCCACCCAGCACAAGTTGTCAAAATTGAACTCCACTGGTTGGTATCGGGTGGGTCCCGATGCAAAGTCTACAAAGTATCCTGTTTCTCCTCGGTATTCTCTCCACCTAGCGGCTCCTAGGAATTGTGTTGGTATGTTGCGATCTCCCCTGCGTTCGAGGGAGTATGTTCGGAAATTGGTCCACTGGTCTCAAGTTGTGAACGCCACGGTGAGGGATCTTGGTCTTAATGTAATGCCACCACTGGCGTTAGTCCGACTTGGACTGTGAAAGGGTGTTCACGACTTAGCGAAATAGACAGTACGTGAGTCACGTGACTCTTGATACGTGTACATGGCTCTTATGAGGGCACGTGACCATTATGACAAGGCACTAGGACATTGTAGTCACTAGGCGATAGATGAAGACAACTTGCTTGAGGAGGCAAGTGAAGCATGTGTTGAAAGAGATGAGAAGAAGGTGGTGATTGAAGAAGACCAAGATGGCGTATCTTGGTCCTTATCGAGCCACTATTTATACATGTACAAGGTCACTTTAAAGCTCCTCCCAAATCCGTACGACTAATAGTGTAAGTAGCTCGAACCCTACTATTGCTATCCTAGGAATGACTCATGCCACACCGGCATGTGATACTACTACTGCTGACTGATACGACTTGTCCATGACACATTATGACTTACTAACGAGGTCATCACCATAAGTAAGCGTCCACTTCGCGTACCATGACACACATGCATGTCATCCCAGTTGACCTACTGGTTCTCCACGTCTGAGTAGCCCTTCCATTTGACTAGGTACTGGAGTTTCTTCCCACATCCAAAACGTCGTGATTGGGTGATTCGTTCAATTTTGTATTCTTCCTCCCCATCGATGAGGTCAGGGGGTGGTTGCATAAAGTTTGGGCCATGAATGATCGTTTTGGTATAGGGCATGAGGAGATCCACATGGAACACTGGGTGTATCTTCCAATGAGGGGGAAGTCGGAGTTTGTAAGTGACTTCTGATAAGACTTGCTCCACTTTGAAGGGTCCATGGCGCTTGGCTGATAGTTTTGCCGTGGGCACTTGGGTTTTCAGGTTACGCCCTTCCAGCCATACCTTATCTCCTATGTTATACTTTCGTCCTTCTTTCTTGGCTTTTTCCCATTGTGACTGTGCTTTGATCATGAGATTGCGGGCTTTCTCACAAGTGCGTTTGAATTGTTCTAGTCTCCATGTGGCCTGTGGTAATGATGACAGCACTTGGTGCCATGTGACGGTTGGTTCGTATCCCATTAGTAACTGGAACAGGGAGTTGTGAGTGGATTCATTGCGCCACGAGTTGTGTGTGAATTCAGCTATTGGGAGCCATTTCTCCCAGTCATTGTGGTGTTCATTAACCCAGAAGCAGAGGTATTGTTCGAGCCATTGGTTGGTGTGTTTGGATTGTCCATCTGTTCTGGGGTGGTATGCTGTGGAAATGTTCTGTTCAATGCCTAGCTGTTTCCACAGTTCTCGCATGAACAGGCTCATAAATCTGGGATCTCTATCACTGATAACTTTCTTGGGGACGCTGAATCAGGGGAGTACATATCAGAGGTAGAGGAATGCCACTCCTTCGGCGTTAACGTCTTCTCAGCATGGAATGAAGATTGTCATCTTGGTGCAGTCATGGTCAGTGATTGTGAGGATTGAGTCGTATCCGCTTGACTCAGGGAGTTTGACAATGAAGTTGAGCACTATTGTCTGGAAGGGGATAGGCTCTGATTGTGGAAAGATTGGGCATAGCACCACCTTCTGTGTTTGGGTATTGACCTTGTTCTGCTGACACTGGGCGCAGCCTTTGACATAATCATAGATTTCTAAGCGCATCTTGGGCCACCAATAATATTGCTCGATGAGCTGCGTGGTCCAAGAGATTCCAGGGTGTCCATAGATGGGAATATTGTGGTGGGCTTTGATAATAGCTCGATGGGTTTGAAGGTCTTGAGTGATCACCTTTCGCCCTTCTTTCCACCATTCTCCATCTGTCTGTGTCAGTCCGTTGGGCTTGATCCATGCCTGTAACGTATCCAGATTTTGGTCGTATGGGGGGGTATGTAGTGTGGTGGACCCTCGTGCAAATAGGTGGTTTGGGAGTATGATGGTATCTGTGTTATCATCATCACCTTGATCGTAATCTGGCCATCTTGATAGTGCATCAGCTCGGCCATTGGTACGTCCGGCGATGTGTTTGAGCTCTATATCATACTCAGCCAGTTCTAGGACCTCACAGGCGATCCTTCTGCTGATCTTCTGGGGTTGCCTCCAGTATTGGAGGTTGGCATGGTCGGTGTGTACGATCACTTTGTGCGAGGATCCTGCTAATAATGGTCTCCAATTCCTCAGTGCTTTTACAATTGTGAGGAGTTCTAGGTCGTAGATGTTGTAATTTTGTTCGGCTTCTGATAGTGTTGCCGAGTAGAATGCTATGGGGTGTTTTTTGCTGTCTTCTTGCTTCTGCATGAGTACTGCTCCTACTGCAAATCCAGAGGCATCAACTTTGAGTTCGAATTGTTTGGTGAGTTGTGGTTGTCAGAGGATAGGGGATTCGGTGATTCGTGTTTTGAGGGTGTTGAACGCCACGTCTGCTGCTTGTGTCCAGTCCCATGGGTGTTCTTTCTTGGTAAGTTCATTGAGTGGTTTGGTGATTTGGGAGAAGCCTCTGATGAATGCGCGGTAATAGTTGCAAAAGCCCAAAAAAGATTGTACGTCTTTGACTTTGGTTGGCATCGGCCAGTTGCGTACTCCATTGACTTTTGCTGGGTCCATGTGTGTCACTCCCTTTTCAAGGATTACCCCCAGGTAATTGACTCTTGGTGATTCCCATACACATTTTTCTGGTTTAAGGTATAAATTGTGTTCTTCAAGCAATCTGAGGACGTCGTGGACTGCTCAGCGATGATCTTGAAGGGATCCTAATGTTGCTATCAGGATGTCGTCCATGTAGACGATGATTTCCATGCCCGTGGCTCGGTGGGTGAATTAGTGAGCCCAAAGTACATAACCAGTGGCTCGTAGATGTTGAGACGCAACCGCATAAGTCACATGTCTCATGGGATCTGATTGTGTCAGCCCATATACTATATTCGGTATCTGTCCCTTATGGACTCCTTTGGACACTCTGGACTTGTATGGACCGCCTTTGTTTATCTTTATTGTCAGAGTCATATATGGCTCTTATTGTTCTTCATTGTTAAGATACTGGTATTGTCTGCTTTAGGCAGCTATTGTTCTCTGCCCTCCAATGGCACTTCTCCCTCTGGCGCACAGACCACATGTATTGTGTTTGGGTCACCAGTGCGCACAGACCATTCTTAGCTAAGTGTCCTGCATATAAGGACTGCTGTTTACGCCTTCACACTTCAGAGTTTACTTCCCCTCTGAAGTGTAAGTCCCTTTTACATTCCTCTTTACACCACCTTTACTCACAGACGGTCTATAGTAACTTGTCTATTAGGTGTGTATATATATAGAGTTTACTTCCCCTCTGAAGTTAACTTGTCTATTAGCTTCTTGCTATTTGTTGTCTTGCTTGTTAGTTCTGTGCTCAACAGTAGAGCCCGTATTTCGTTTTGAAGGCCGCCTTGTACTTGTGGCCTTTCTTGACTCTGATGTTGTTGTAGCCCCATCGTATGTCGAACTTTGTAAATGTATGTGCACCTTGTACCTGCATGATGAGTTCAGGGATGAGAGGGAGGGGGTATCGATTGTGGATCATGTGTGCGTTGAGTTTGCGGTAGTCCTGGACGGGCCTGAGTTTGCCGTCCTTCTTTTTGATGAAGAAGAATGGGGACGCTATTGGTGACTTAGAGGGGCGAATGTATCCTTTCGCCACTTGTTTGTCTAGAAAAGTTTTCAGGGCCGCATCTTCTGTTTGCATGAGGGGGTAGATTTTGCAATTGATAGCTTCTGGGGCGTCTGGTTTTAGTTTGATCATATGATCCCAGGGGCGTTCTGAAGGGAAGCGTTGAGACACTTCTTCACTGAACACCTTGGCGTGCTGTTGGTATTCGTCAGGGATCTTGACTTCGGCTGTATATTGCCCAGCTTTCTGGGCCAGATCAGTGGCAATAGTGTGGAGCATGCATTCTTCTTCAAGGCTTGATATGATAGCCTCCTTGACTTGGTCTAGGAGGGGGTCTACTTTGGCTGTCATGATTGTTGGTTTGATCTTCAAACCTCTCCAATTGAGTGAGCGGACAATGATCGGGAGCATGCTTGTGTCAATTACTGCATCTTTCCAGCTAAACTGGGGTTCAAAGGTGGATAGCCAGGGATATCCGAGGATCAGATCTTTGTCGCCCAGATCAGTAATCAGGAAGCACATTTGTTCCTGGTGCTTGCCAGTCTGGACTTCTAGGTCCATGTAGTGTGTGAGTTCTCCAGCTCGGTTTGTGGTTTGTTACGGTTTTGCCTCAGACTGACCCTCGAGCACCCTATGTAAAGACCCCAAACACCACCATTAGGAGGAGAAACACCGAAGATGACGCCAAGGAAGAAGTGGCAATAGCAAGACTTGTGGCTGACATGCCCAAACTAGAGCTAAGTCTCCCACGCCATACTACAAACCCAGAAGCGCTCAAAGACCGCAGGAATACTGGGAATAGTGCATGTGACCTTAGTGCCACCCATCACATGACCCTGGCATGTGACCTGGCTAGAATGCACCAGAAGAGTCCAGATGAGCCTGTGCCTGGACTGGCCTAGAATGCCTTGTGTTTGTGACTCATACGTTCTGATCGATTGTGCTTTTGGAGGTCCTTAGTAGTGGTAGGATACAAACGACTAAGGACAAACGTATGTATACTGAGACGCGTATATACGGGGGGTCACATGACCCGGTAGCGATGTGGCATGATTAATGTTACTCTGACACTCCTCCTCGACACAAACGCGTAGGGTAATGAAAATAGGGATGTATAGGGGGATTGAGGCCGAAAAAGAAAGAAAGAAATAATAGAAATAAAAATAGGAAGGTAAAAATAGGAAGGAAATAACAAGGTCGCTAAAATAATGAGGTCGCTACTCCTCCTCACTGTGAATGCGGATCAACGCAGTCAGCAGTGATGCCAAGGTATTGGCGTAGGCGATTGAAATCAGTCCTCCCCAGTGGCTTTGTGAAAATGTCGGCAGTGTTTTCTTTTGATGGAACGCGATCGACGGAGATGTCACCAGACAGGACTTGTTCGCAGGTGAAGTGGTACTTGACACGGATGTGCTTGGTGTGGGAATGCCAAACGTGGTCCTCCGTTAGGCAGGTAGCTGCGTCGTTGTCACATAGCAGGCAGGTAGGTGAGGAAGGGAGCATGTGCAAGCCAGACAGGAGTTGTCGAAGGAAGATCGCTTCGTGAGCGGCGCTATGCAGGGCAATGTACTCGGCATAGCAAGATGAGTCAGCGACTGTGGCCTGTTTCCGAGAGCACCAGGATATCATGCCCGAGCCTAGGGTGAAACAGTAGCTGCCAACAGACCGGCTTGTGTCGACGCAGTTGGCATAGTCGGAGTCAGAATAGCCGTTTAGATTCAGTGTATTGTGTCCGCCTAGTGTAAGTGCGTATGAGCGGGTGCCCTTGAGGTACTGTAGGACGCGGATGGCAGCTGTCCAATGCTCGGG
The DNA here is from genome assembly GCA_021525775.1 of Lactarius deliciosus. NCBI lineage: Eukaryota > Fungi > Basidiomycota > Agaricomycetes > Russulales > Russulaceae > Lactarius > Lactarius deliciosus. Next base: position 44,973 of record JAKELK010000188.1, read on the forward strand.
TCGATAACAGTCTAGGAATGAAGAGAGGCGTCCGACGGTGTAGGCGATGTCGGGTCTAGTGGCTACTGCGAGATACATGAGACTGCCGACAAGTGAGTGGTATGGCATGCGTTCTATCCATTCAGAGACCTCAGGCGGTACAGGTAGTGTTTTGTTTGGGTGGCGGAGTTGGAGTCCGGCCACCATTGGTGTGTCGGTTGGATGTGCGTCGCTTTGGTGGTACTGTTCAACCAAGCGGTCGATTTTCGCAGTTTGAGAGAGGGAGATGAGCCGCTGTGCACGATCGCGAGAGATGGCGATGCCCAGAGCATACTTAGCAGGTCCGAGGTCAGATATATCCCACTGAGCTTTTAGTTTATCGCGGAACCAGGCGTTTTCGTCAGGGGAAGAAGCCGCTGAGACGATGTCGTCGACGTGGACCGCGAAGATGATGACCCCTGAGGATGTTTGGCGGCGATATACGCACCATTCGCATGGGAGACGCTCGAACCCCCACTGTGTTACCGCGTTATGGAAAGTCTGGTTCCATATCCGACTCGCCTGCTTCATTCCGTAGATGCTTTTCATCAACCTCATGACCCAGTCCTCTTTTCCGGGCGCCTCGAAACCGGGGGGCTGTTCCATGAACATGGTCTCACCCTTGGGTAGGATGCCGTGGAGGAAAGCCGTTTTGATGTCGAACTGTTGGACGTCCCAGTCGAGGGTCGCGGCAATGTGTAGTATGGAACGAAAGGACTCAAGTCGCACCGTAGGAGCTGTGGTCTTATCATAGTCGATGCCATACTGTTGTGCGAATCCCTTCGCGACGTAGCGTACTTTGTATCGCACGACCTTGCCAGTGTCATCTCGTTTTTGTTTGCAGACGAGTTTTCCTTTTAGAGGGCGATGGCCAGGCAGGACTTCTGATCGAGGTACGAGGACGAAGACTTTCAGATCCTCAAGGCTCTTCAGTTCATCGCGACCACCAGCAATCCAGTACTCTCATTCCGGGGAGGCGAGTGCCTGTGCCCAAGTTGGTTCGTCGTCCGATTCAAGTGAGGGCTCTAGGGAGCCATCGCCGAGGGCAGCGAGCACGTCATCAACGGAGGGTGAGGCCTCAAAACAGAGGTCAGTAGGTAATAAGTCGTGGCCCTACGCCACCAATACCCCGTACACAACAACCATTTTCCTCCCTTTCTTTACCCAAAGGCGATCTTGATTATCACACCTCCTATGATAATTTCACGCATAATCCTAACACCATCTCAGAAACGACACAGCCAAATAATATACACCCAATCAGAATGAACATAGAAACGACCACCAATACCGATCCGACTCTGACCCCCCCTTCCCCCCTAACGCCTCCCCCTCCCTCCCCCGAACCATCCATCCCACCTCCCCGACGCTCATCCCGTATACTTGTACCTGCCACACGGCTGACGACAAACGACGGCTTGCGCCACGGACCCCGCCTCACTGCCGCGATTTCTGCCGCGCGAGAATCCGGCGCGCGCCGCCAGGAGGAGCGGGCATCGTCCCGTTCTGTGACGCCTCAGGTCCAGGCAGATCATGCATATGCCATCCTCTCGAAGTATTCTGACGTACGAGACACACACGACTTATTAGGCGGACACAATACACTGAATCTAAACGGCTATTCTGACTCCGACTATGCCAACTGCGTCGACACAAGCCAGTCTGTTGGCAGCTACTGTTTCACCCTAGGCTCGGGCATGATATCCTGGTGCTCTCAGAAACAGGCCACAGTCGCTGACTCATCTTGCTATGCCGAGTACATTGCCCTGCATAGCGCCGCTCACGAAGCGATCTTCCTTCGACAACTCCTGTCTGGCTTGCACATGCTCCCTTCCTCACCTACCCGCCTGCTATGTGACAACGACACAGCTACCTGCCTAATGGAGGACCACGTTTGGCATTCCCACACCAAGCACATCCGTGTCAAGTACCACTTCACCCGCGAACAAGTCCTGTCTGGCGACATCTCCGTCGATTGCGTTCCCTCAAAAGAAAACACTGCCGACATTTTCACAAAGCCACTGGGGAGGACTGATTTCAATCGCCTACGCCAATACCTCGGCGTCACTGCTGACTGCGTTGATCCGCATTCACAGTGAGGAGGAGTAGCGACCTCATTATTTTAGCGACCTCGTTATTTCCTTCCTATTTTTACCTTCCTATTTTTATTTCTATTATTTCTTTCTTTCTTTTTCGGCCTCAATCCCCCTATACATCCCTATTTTCATTACCCTATGCGTTTGTGTCGAGGAGGAGTGTCAGAGTAACATTAATCACGCCACATCGCTACCGGGTCATGTGACCCCCCATATATACGCGTCTCGGTATACATACATTTGTCCTTAGTCGTTTGTATCCTACCACTACTAAGGACCTCCAGTTTTAACAGGTTATCTGATGTGACACTGTACTGTGATTGGCTGCTGATTGTGCCCATACACCACGACTCCCTTATCTCTAACTCAGACCATGAGTGCCCTACACCATTGGCTGACTGTTATCTGACTCATTGTGACTCATTCCTAGGATCCGTGTATTAGAGTTCTGAGCTGAGTTTCAAAGCTCCTCAGATGTGTATAAGTAGAGAGGCTTATGGTCGCTAAAGACCTAAGCTTGACTTCTTGGACTATACCACCCATTGTACTGCCACTCCTGCGCTGTCTTGGCAGTCGTGCGCTGATTGTCTTTGATTCAGAATATCATCCCTGTTTGTCCTTAGCTGTTCCCCAGTGTGCTGTGTCTGCCGCTGTGTGATATCCCTTCCTTTCCCACCTATCCCCTAGTCGTCTGCTGGCTGTCCGCCGCTGCGCCTCCTTACTCCTTCTATATCCCCATGCTGTCTGCTAAGGATCATCTACAACTTCAAGACCTCATCCCCTCCCTTATCCTTTGGGCCTCCCTATTATGTCTCACTTGTGAGCTAGTAGGCAATCGTGTATGTGACTCCGACATCCTCTGTGATCGTTAGGTCGCTGTTGTTGCCTAGATCGCGCTTTCTAGAAGAACGTCCGGTGGAATGTTACATGGTTCCATCGATGTTCCATATCTTTCTAGGCCGGTCTAGTGGCTGAGATCCGAGGCCTAGTCTCTTGATGAGTTGGGGGTCCATGAAATTGTCTGTAGCTCCAGAATCTATGAGGATTTTTTTGTCAACCATAGCATGTGATGTGCGGAAGGAAACAGGTACTTTCATTGAGCGAAATTTGGTAATATACACAGCATCACATCTAATAGCTCTAGCCCAGGTCACAGATGTCGAGCAGTTTAAAAATCCTGGTTTTCAAAGATCTTCTGGATGAAGTCTTGTTTGACTTCTTCTGGGGCATTGCGGACTTCTTCCATAAGGTCATCCATGGTCTGGGCTTTGGCAATGACAGGGGTTGATGAGGTAGCATTTATGCTTTCCTCTACTTCTTGGCGTTCTTGTGTGCTGCTCCTTGCATGGCTTTGCTTCTGGGGGCAGTCACGGCTCATGTGGCCTTGTTTCCTGCATATGAAGCACTTGCCCTCCTTCATGAGTTGTTGTCTTTCATTGTTGGTGAGGGCTCCTTGGGCATGGACTCTGCCTGGGGTGGTGTCCATTGCGTTTGTGTTACAGGGTCGGAATGTGTTCTGCTGCTGTGACATGTTGGGTCGTTTTTGGTTCTGGCCGCTTGGTGCTCCAGACTTTTTGAACCTGGTCTGGAGGTAGAGCCACTTCTGCTGGTGGCGACAGGCTTCATGAACCCATTCTTGGAAGTTGATGGGGTCACCATGATTGATGATGTTGTGTATGAGGGGTTTGGTGTTATGTTCCTTCCGGACGTCTGCCAGGTCACGTGACCTCATTGCCTGTTCGCTTCGTCCAAGGGAATTCGCCGTCCAAGGACCCAAGTCAATCGTCGATAATGATAGAAGTCGGTGGGGATAAACACAACTTATAGCGGAACGCGTAGTGGCGATAACTCCAGCCAACTAGCAAAGATGACAAAGGAAGGGATGAGACAGTGAGGAATCAAGCTGTTATACACTCTGTGCCCTAAGAACCAACTCCAGCGAAGGGGAAGGTATTACACAAGATATCAAAGCAAGATATCAAAGCTAAGGACTCTAACGCGTCCAAAGCCCTCTACTTATACTACTCCAGGGGAGCTTTCAAGCTCAGCCTGAATACTGAATCCTAATACACAGCCGCAAATCCTAATACGAGAAGCCAATGGCAATAAGGCACATGGCATGAGTCAGAGATAAGAGATAAGAGATAAGAGATAAGGGCCTAGAGGCGCCCCACATCCAAGTCCACAGCTGGATCACATCCGGACTCACAATCACAAGCCAAACCCAGGCACAAGCTCATCTGGGCTCTTCCGGATCCTTCTTCGATGTTCCAAGGCAGGTCACATGCCGGGGTCACGTGACAGCCGATGTAATGTCCCTATTCCCAGGGTTCTTGGTAGCGTGTGGATGGGTGAGGGGTGTATGAGCTCACCGCGCGTGCCGTCTACACATGATCCGTCTCATATTCCCATGCTCCGAGCAGGCGTTCGAGCACTGCTGTGGCCGCGCACACTTCGTTCTCGCGTTGCGGGTCATATTCGTCGTCTTTGGGATCGCGTCCCGGCTGCGCCGTGACATTTGGGGAGACCATTGGCAAATCGCTCTAGCACAGATGGTTCATTGGGGTCGTATTTGGCCACTCTGGCCAGTCGTTTGAATGTGGATATATATTTGTCCAGATCGCCTTTATCCATTCAAATAGTCTGGATGTCCCTTTTGGCTTTCTGGACACTCATCGTGTCGGTGAATGCTTCTGTGAAGGCATCAAGTACCGTGTCATACAGGTATTTGCCTCTTGTGGATGCTCCTTGCTGGAGTTGGGTCATGAGCCATTCTGTCTGGGATTGCACCCATTCAAAGACTTCTTCTCCTTGAATGTAAGACATGAAAGGAGGGTGCGCGTGAAAGCGCATCAGATAGTGTTGGCATTGAAGTTGAGACCCTTATAGATCTCCCACTGGGTCAGGAAGGGGCATACAAGCTCCCTGTTTCCGTTAAATGGCATCAGGGGGTTCCCTTTGAATTTGTCGTCATGGTGTCCTCCCTGGGGTGGTGTGATGAAGGCTCTGAATTGGGGGGGTCTGCCTCCACCTCCACCTCTGCTACCGCCGCCTCCCCCACTTCCGGGTCCTCCACCATCATTCCCTCTTCCAGGGGGTGTGGGTGGGTCCCCTGAAGGGTCTGGGAGGGTGCGGCCTAGGGTGTGGGTTTGTGTCATAGTGGTCATGGCTGCACATAGGGCTGAGATGGTCAGGATTTCTGATGGGTGGATCATGGGGATTTGTGTGGCCAGAGATGCAATTCAATTTTCCTCGATTGCTGCTTTGTTGGTTTGGAGGATGACTACATCAATCTCCTCTGTTTCGCTGTGGTCTGATGGGGGTACAATAGATTGCCTTTGCTCGGCAATCGGTTCTGTTTTGTCTGGTGCATCTTCGGGTTCTCTGTCAATGGGCCCCCAGTCAGATCGGTCTGCTACTTCATTGTCTGGGATGTGGAGTCCAAATCTATTGTGTGCGATTTGGGTTACTTGGTAGGTACTGCTGGCTCCTCTCCAACGGATTTCGCACCACTGGAGTCTGTTGAAGTTAAATTCTACTGGAACCCAATCGTTTGTGGTTCCGAATCAGGTGTGATAGCTGGTGTCATGTCATATGGTCCCCCAGGCAGCTGTCTTTAGATAGCACTTTGGGATGTTTCTTTCTCCATGCTTCAATATGAAGTACGGTTCAAATTTGGTGTTTCTTGATGACGCCAGACTGAGGTTCAAGTTAATGTCACATGACAATGGCATGTGTTCCTCAACTTGAGGCTGGGATTCATGGCATCGACTTTGTCAGTGTTCAGTGATCGTTCGGTGAAGGTTTCGTGCTATGACACAATGACTTCGCAGTCTAGCCCAGACTTCCTCTGCTGTAGGAGGCCAGTCGTTCTGTGCTGCCAGGGCTTCCCAATGGCCAGCGATGTTCTCAAGGATTTGGTGTGTCTTTGGGGCCAGTGCCAACCACAAGATGTTCTACAGTGGAGGTTCTAATGTGAAGTCCTCAAAGGATACAACCACACTGATTCAGAGAGGAGAGGGGAAGTTGTAGTAATTACAAGAACTCAAACCTAAGGTCCTCATTCTACTACAGCCCACTATTTATACAAGTAGGAGACTAAGTCCGCAACCACAGTCATGACATCATAGGTGACGTCGCTTAATGACATCATAGCCATCCTAGCATCAGTCATCCACAATGCCACATCCGTAAGGTAAGCGTCCACATGCACATGCACATCCATCACCACTACCTGATCTGATGTCATAGTGACATCCATAATAGTCCAGACCTAATAGACCATAACCATGTGATAGATCCAACTCACATGGTACTCCAGTTCCTCCCGATTCTTCCATCCACATCCGTGAACATGACAAGACTGAAGAGGAGAGCCAACTTGGTGGTGTTGATGGGGCCAATTCTCTCTGCATGATAGATGAGGTCATGCAGGTAAGCCATTGTCATATTGCAGTTGTCTGATTTGTTGTTGAACTGCACCTACATCATCTTTTGGATGAGCTGGATTTGTGCCAAGCCACTGCACTGTTCATGGCACCAATGTAGCATGTCATATGCTTCTGTGGAAGTGTCACATGTTGCGATGCATTGAGCCTCTGAGGTGTATATGTGGTCTCATATGAATCCAAGGACCATGTGGTCATTGCTGAGCCAGTTGGTGTGTCCCAATGCGTCATCTGCTGTAGATAATTATGTGAGTATAGGGTTATTGACGCAAGGGGAAGCATAGATAGAGTGATAGATAAGATAATGGGAAACACTGAAGTGCACAGTAGCACAGATGCAGCAGATGTAGACAGAATTGTTAGAGCGTAAGTGAGTTGTTAACTGAGATGTGTATTTCCAAAATCAACCAGACTATACATGTGCTTAGTAATCAAATAAGTAATGTACTCTTCTGAGCCCAGCAAGGATGTAGTCCTTACACTGCATAATGTGGGCACCTGAGTAAGCCATGTGGGTATATGTTGAGCTGTCCCATGCTGAGTGAGCTGAGAAGCTTCCATAACCACTTCAACCAGTTGCTTGTGCTGAGTGATAGTATGAGTCCTGCCAGCCAGGGTGGTACTCCTGACATATATTAGTCATCAGTTAGGTCACACCAGATCAGTCACACCAGATTTGCCATATTTATGCATAAAAACCATATATTATTCATAATAAATAAATACATGACTAATACTACTGTAGGAAAGGTGCAACGTGGTGGTGGTGACAGAGTCGTGGTCATGATTGCAGGGCTAGGGCATGGTGGGGCTCATGTGTGGCAGGTCAGCATCATGGCAGGCCTTGCATGCTGTGTTGAAGTGGTGTCAGGTTGGTGGTTGCAGGGTCTTGCATGCCATGTTGGGGTGGTGCCTGTAAGAGCTGAAGTATGTTTGAGCTTGGGCAACCCATATTTGGACAATGGAATCTATAAACACACTACCTATATTACATTGTATGATACCTCTTTTCTCTCCTCAGCTTGTTTGTCACAAATGCTGAGGAGGGTAAGTCTGTGTCCCCCTGCCCACATGTATTATGTTACTTAACTGCACCTCCCCAGAACATTTAGGTTTGTAATCAAATATAGCTTGTTTGTCACAAATGCTGAGGAGGAACATTTAGGATTTAATAGGTTATGGGCCTTTACCCTGTTCTTGCCTAAGGTTGTGCAAAGCTCACTCTTATCACACTCTGCCTTATCCCCACCACACCACATCTTGTGTATCCCAATGTCATACCTGTCTGCTCTGTTGCTTCTTCAGACCATCATCCTCTGTCATCTCTTCAGACCATCATCCTCCTTGGACCATTGTCCTCTGTCACCTCTTCAGACCATCATCCTCTGTCATCTCTTTGGACCATTGTCCAACTGTTGTCTCCTCAGACCATCATCCAAATTTCTTTTTCTGGGCCATTGCCAATCGCCTGTGTACCACAGACCATTGTCCAAATTCTGCATTATGTCTCTATGGGACAACCCTCTCAGCAGCCCCCTCACCCACATCTCTGAACTATCACAGCATAGGGCTGCCAAAATCTGTGCAGCCAGCATCACTGGATCCAGCAAAAACCCCTTCCACAGCCCATCCATGGATATACCCCTTGTGACACCACCCCCATCCACTTCCCTCTGCATGTGACACCACCTCACATCCACCGCCCACAACACTCTCACCACACCGTATACACTATCACATCATCACCCGATGAGCATTCACCCCCACATTGGCATCATTGCTCACCACATGCACTGTTGATTAAAGAGAAGACAATTAATAATAAATAATATGACTAATACATTGTATGACTAATATAAGATTGGTATCACTAATACTTGGACTTGTATGACTTTTTGAACTTGTGCTACTTACTGGTCATTGCTCTGTGAGGAGATTGTTGAAAATTTGACATGGCCTGCCAACTGGTCAACTTTATAATTTTAGGGGAAACTTGCAGTCCTTGTAATTTCGCAGACACACGTGATGTCCGTGGGAGGAGAATTTTGAAGACCGCTGACTCAAAACTCAGCAAGTCCGATAAATCTCCTATTTACTCTAAACAAATAAAATGATTTTTGTACTATTACTAATGAACTCAAGTAAGCCACAATGCCACCGAGAATCGTAATGGGGCGTTCAGCAGCACCTCCAGCATCCCTTCCCACCCACCCTTCCTTCCCTGACACCCCAACGCCCATTCCAACTACAAGCTGATACAAGCTGTGCTCTTCTCGAGCCCTGAAAAGGTGATTTTCACCAATTAACTTACTTCCTAGATTCCTCTGCGCTTGCCCGCGCTTTCCCACTCCCTCCATGCTTGCTAAGCGTCTTTCTGTGCGCTTCCTTGCTTTCCTGCACTCTGTAAGTGCTCGACTTCCCCACTCATTCCGGACAGTTCCCTACGTATTTTAGGATTTCCCTTTTCCCTGTTTACCAGCTATAGCTCATCCCTTGCATTCCCCGGTGTGCAGCATTCGTGCGCAGCCTTAGCGACTCAAGCACAACATGTTACCAACCAAGGCAGCCACTTGTGCAAAGTTTCGCGTCGTGCAGAAGCGTGCGCGACCATTTCCGACCACATGCAACCAAGCAACCGAGCAGGGTTCCATGTAGTCCACTGCTCCTCCTCCTGGCCTCATCGCACTTGCGCGCGGCGTTAGCTCTTCGACACAGACGCGTCCTAGACTGCTGTGTACATGTCTACGACGTCTCGCGCCCCGCGGAGGCCTGCATGACTGCCTCTGCCACTGATACGCCTGCGCACTCTCTGTCAGTGGCTGGTGAGTTCGCGCTTTTTGCAGTTTCTAGCTACCTTGCAATGCCCTCTGCATTCCTGCACTCAGCCGCACTTCCCGCGCTCTCTGCACACTTCTGTAGCTTGTCTTTGGTATATTGCTCATGGATTTACAACCTTAACACCCAAGAAAGTAGTACTTCTCCCCCCACATTTCAGAGCTCTCTCGCGTTCCTCAGCGCGCTGCATTTACGCGCAGCCTTAGCGATTTGAATGCGACGCGTTACCGACCAAGGCGGCCACTTCTGTGAAGTTTCGTGTCGCGCGGAAGAGTGCGCGATTGTTTCCGACCACCTGCGACCACCCGATCCAGCAGGGTTCAGTGTAGCCCACCGTTTCCGTTTCCGACCTCGCTGCACTTGTGCGCGGGCTTAACCCTTTGACACAGACGCGTCCGCGATTGCCATGGATCCCCATACGACGTTTTGCGCCCCGCGGAAGCCTGCGCAACCGCTTGCGACGCTCCACACCCCCAAGTTCCTGCGTGTACCTTGTATATGCACGCGCCTCGTCATACTCCTGCGCCGCTACTTTCTCTTGCCTGCATTTATTTATTATCCCTACATGCAGTATTCCTACCCTACCCTGTATCATACAGTGCAATGTGTTTTTCCCTTTCCACTTAATAAATCGACTTAAATTTTTGGTTGGTGTGTTTACTGAATAATCGACTTGAAACTTTTTCTCCGTTCTCGCTTACACAATCGTCTTGCACTCATTTTGGATGTTTGCATTTGTCAATGAATTTCATAAATATATTACATTATCGAAAATATTCAAGTGGCCGAACTTTCGGAAAAGTCTGTGTTTAATTCGGACTTTCGGTTGTGGCCGAAAAACGTGACTTTTTGCGTCACGTGTGTCTGCGAAATTACGCCAACTGAAACTTGCTTACCTTTTTAGCTGAAAAGCAATGCATGAAAATAATGATGCAGTGGAAAGCTCAATGTGCTGTACAAGATGAGGATCTTATCCAGAAGCTTTGTCAAGCCCTCAAGGACATCCTTGGGGAAGCCCCTATCCCAGATCATTTCCAGGATCAACTCTTACCTAAGTTGAGGGATCAACTGCAATTCCCTATCATTGGTGATCCAGAGGAGGACCCAGAGTGGGCTCAAAATAGAACTGAAAACCATGTAAGAAGCCATCATAACCAATAAGGCTCCAACCATTTAAGTTTAAAACAGTTTTTAAACTATTTACATGGTTTACTTTTACCATATATTTACTGGCATGGTGGTATGAAGTAAATAAACTAAATAGTAAACAGTAAACAGTTACCCTAAGACCCTTTTAGACTCTTTTAGACTCTAGAGGAACTGTTATCCACATTTGGCCTCTAATCAGAAGATTTAAGTGTGCTAATTAATTAATATGTTGAACACTTTGAACTTGGATGGAAATTACCTCTTTTATGCTGACAAAATTTTAAAACTTCTATAATAGGCAATTCCTTTTCTATCAAAAATGTGAATCTGATAATTATACACTATTAAACCAGATTCATGTTAAAAAACAATATTAAGATGGTATTTATATAACATAAATTTTCCACAATTTATAGTGAAAAAATATATTAGTATTTCAGGATTCATCTAGATATAGATATAGCTTTAAAAATGAGAGCCAAACCAGTGGCCAACACCATTTAGACTTGAAATAAAGAAGTATCATTTGCATTTTTCTAACCTATTTCATTGTAAACATTGCAGAAGAATATCCACTCTCCAACCAAAGAGATCGTAACAAAATTATATCAAGTAAATATCATTTTAACATCATTTTTTAATCTGAATTTAGTCTCATGATATATAACCATCACTGGATGGAACAATACCTTTTTACCATTGATAAGATTTAGGCATCTATAACAACTAGTATTTGTCATTCACAATTCATACATAAAATGTTGATAAGATAATTAGATATTGACAATGCAATTTCAAGGTATAATATGTATAGACAGTATAGATTTTATTTTCTACAGAATATTATAAAGGTTGGTTGTATTATGTATCTTGTTAAAATATCTCACATGGTAGCTGAGGAATGCCTAATTGGATGACTTAGAGTTGCCCTGGCATTTTAAATTGTCTGCCTTCACAAACATCTTTATACTTTTCCTATTTTATTTCCTACTTGTTGTAGGATCCCAAAAAAGTTGGCTCAAGCTGCAATTAAGGTCACAACACAACATAGGGTTAGTTGTTGAATATGTTAGTAAGAGTTAATTTTCAAGTTACTATTTTCATCATATTTCATATTTGCTACAGTGACCATTTTCAGAAACTTTTGAAGTATCAATGCAAATTGTTTTATAAATAGTATTTACTGTCTGTAAACAGTTTACAATGGTTTACTGTCTATTTACTGGCTGTTGAGTAAACATAAACTAGATGGTTGGAGCCTTACATGATTAGAAGCCTCTTACACAAGCAAAAGTGTCTGTGGCTCTATCCAATTTGACAATTTTTTTACTGGGCTAGCTCAACCATCAACATGACCCAGCCATGACAACATGGCAAGACCTTCTGGTTGAATATGCAAAATTTCCATTCCCCCATCTAGATACAGGTGGGCATCACAGTTCAGCTGATATATCCAACATTATTGCTGGACAGATTGCTCTAGAGTGGAAGGCTAAATGTGCTGTATGAGATGAGGCCCTTCTCACAAAGCTTTATAAGACTCTTGAAGACATCCTTGGGGACAAACCCTTCCCACATGAGTACCAGGATCTGCTCTTAGCAATGTTGGGGCATCAGCTACAATTCCCTGGCAATCAAGAGGTGGAGGGTGATCCAGACTGCCAGTCACTGGGGTCAGAACAGAACTGAAGTTCATGTATGAATCCAATCATGGCTGAGAGACTATGGCTGACTCTTGGACAGACTTGGGCGCTTCTAGATAAAGGCTTTCTTTGAGCTGCAAGCTATTGTTTGAACTTGTACAATGGACACAAATTTGTACTCAAGAGGGAGGACCCTGTTGGGCAAAGTCAACATCAAGACAGGGTTGATTTTACTGGGTCAGTAGACAACACACCTGTTGTCCTCATTGAAGCAAAATCACCATCTGTCATGGTGATGGTGTGCAATTTGCTACCACCATGTGGAATCAAGTTGAAATGGGCTCCCAAGTGACCTCTAGCAGAGAACATTCTTCAGAAGGTGAGCATGTCAACACTGATGATTTATGTAACCACACAGGCTGCTTTATATCTGGGTGTGAAGAACATGGAATGGCTGTTCCTGACATGCCATAACCATTGGATTGTTTGCTGCCTTGTCAAAGGAATTAAGAAAAAGGAACCCTTTCTAGCTTACTCATCAAGTTGCAGTATTGAGAACAACTCTGAACCCTTCTGAGCATTTCTTGGAGCAATTTTGTCCACTCTAAATGGAGTTTCTGTTCAGCCTAGCATATACAATACCTGAACAAGACTTGACCAAATTTTAGAAGACAGGGAAGATGGGCCTCTACCAGAAGATGACATTGATGACAGTTTGGGAGCATAGGCCATCAGTGTTTTCATGCATTGCTTTTTTAGCTGGTACCAGCTAAAAAGGTAAGCAAGTTTCCCCTAAAATTATAAAGTTGACCAGTTGGCACAAGGGGGGGGCAGAACCAGAATCCCACACTGGGGGTGGGGTAGGGGGGGGTGGTCCAGACCGTGAAAAAAAAAAGTTTGACTTGGGTGCTTTTGCGGGCATCTATCTCATCCTCCTTGTTTACTTTGCACACATCTGGAGACCCATCCATTGTGAGCATCAAATTGGGAAGGAGTCTGGCGTCGCACCAGCATTTGCCATCGATCTCAACACCCTCTTTCTCTCTCTCTCTCTCCCACTCACTTCTCCCTCGCCATTGCCCACCTTTGCCTCTCATCACCATGGACCACCATCAACACCAACCCCCTTCACAAGACGCTTTCCAGCCCCTGTACACAGGCCGCATGTCCTCACGCCTCGTGCTGTCTTTGTCCCTCAAACACCCCATCTCAGTCGCACCGCCCATCTCCATTTAAAGACATCAAGCTTGCCACACCCATTCTTGCTGGCTCGGCCACAATGTCCTATTGTTGTGTGTCATTGTATCTTGGCTCTCTTTGTCCGCTATTCTCTTTTGGTTTCTCATGTCCGCCCATCTCCCTTTGTATTGCCTCGCCCATTAGTACCTCACGGCCTCAATTCCACATCTTGATTGTCCTCACATCCCGTTTGTCTTGTCCCCCTATGCCACCCATTTCCCTATACTCTTACTCTACTTACTGGACTGGGTAGCTACAGTCTCATTTGTATTTAAGCCCATGCTCTTGACTTGAAAATATCAGTCTTGTTTTCCCTCTTCGCTCTCGTTCTGCGTGATCCTGGTTTGAGTCAAGCCCACTGCTTGGGCCTTACTCTGGTCATTGCCCTCACCACCCCGGAAGGCATCGCCTTGTTCATTTAGATCTCACTCTCGCACACCCTCGCTCCCACTCTCATCCACTCGCAATTGCATCAGTCTTAGCCTTCACAAGAGCTCCAGACTTGGCTCTCCCCCACCTCTGTAACCTGCACGGAATCCCCTCTGCCTTTGAACTCACATGCACTTTGGCTCTATACAGCATCCCCATGCCTTGTCCAACCTACACTGAGACTTTCCCTCACAGATTTCGGACTTTTGAGCTCAGTGTAGCTCACTCCCTCACGTTCCCAGTGTGCCGCACTCGTGCACAGCCTTAGTAACTCGAACCCGACGTGTTCCCGACCACAGTGGCCAACTATTTGAGGTTTTGCACCATGCTGAAGCATGTGTGACCGTTTCTGACCACCTGTGACAGACCGACCCCATTCCCCCTCCCAACGTCACCACACTTACGCGTGGCCTTAGCCCTTTGACACAGACACGTTCGCTACTGCTGCGAACCTACATACAACAGCTCGTGTCCCGTGGAGGCCTGCACAATACCTCGCACAATCTTAGACTGTTTCCTAGCGTTCAGGGACTGTTTAGGGTATCATCGTGTTCCCCCCAGTGTGCCGCACTTGTGCGCAGCCTTAGCAACTCAAACACGATGCATTCCCAACCCAGGTGGCCACCTATGCAAAGTTTCGTGTCATGCAGAAGTGTGCGCAACTGTTGGCAACCACTTGACCCAGTTGCTCCATACAGCCCACTGTTCCCATTTCCGACATCACTGCACTCACATGTGGCCCTAGCCCTTTTGTAGCAGTGCGACTGCCACGCTATGCCAAGTCAAGTATAAGATAGAAGTGAACCGCGAAGGTGGCACACTCAACCTGACGCGGAGACAAGTCACACGCCAAATGTGCAGTCAGAGTGGAGGGTGCAGAACATATAGTCTTTATACAAGACAATATCTGCAGGTGATCACACTATGGCACACTGAGTGGAGAACCAAGAGGACAAGTTAGATTGGAAGAGGTAAGGTAGTACAGAGGAATATGCACCTGAGTGGAGAACCAAGAGGACAAGTTGGTTCCACCCAGGACACTACAGGGAAGCTTATATACACTACTGCGGCTGAGCTCAAACTGAGTCTAAACACTATTACTAAGTGTACAGTAAGACTCCTTGACTCAGGAGCTGACGCGTCGTATCTATTAATAGTGCAATCTACTGTGCTGACTGATGCACCTGTCATAGCGCTTATGAGCGGCTCCACTTTGCTGAGTAAAACCTAATACAGCGAGTAAGTGTAAACTACTAAGCATGTTCTAGATCCTTCCAGATCCTTCCATCCTTATCTACCAATCAGAACCATTATGCATATAAGGGACCTAAGTCCCACAATCATGTGCACATGGGTGGCAAACCCTTGTGACTAATTCGAAGTTTCTCTGTACTTTGGCCCTTTATATCTTTCCCATATAAATTCGTGTAAATTACAGAAAAATAGGAAAATAATACACATCCATGACACCTTTGATACCAGTGTATCCACAATCGGAAGGGGCCTGCATACAACATCTCACACCCCGCAGAGGCCTGCACAACTGCAAGTGATGCTTCACACCCCTCCTCCTATCCTGCTTCTTCTTGTCTGTTGCGTTTGTACCCGAGATGCCCGAGGAGTTCCTTGAAGAGGACGATGTCCGCATGTTTGGGTCTATGACTCAGGAGCATTATGACGCTTGGAGACACATCGAGGTGAGTTTCCCGTCGACTTAGAGGAATGAGAGCTGGCCGTCACGTGACCTGGCACGTGACCCACCTAGAGCTGGTCCAGAAGGGTCTGGATGAGCTTGCGCCCGGATCAGAGTGTGATACGTGACTGATGTGACTGCTGACTTGTATGGCTTGTGATTGGACTGTGATATTAGGGTTTGTGGCTGTGTATTAGGGTTGCTGGGCTTGAAAGCTCCAGCCCTAGTAGTATAAGTAGAGGGGCGTTCACGTATGAACCCCTCAGCTTTGATATCTTGAGGAATACCTTCCCTTCCCTGCGCCTTAGCTCCTTGTCCTGTGTGCATACTCTTCGTCGTCATCAGCTCCCTGCTATAAGTCGTGCATGTCGCCGACTTCTCCTTCATCATACTCGACTTCACCATTATTGTTCTCTGCTTTGCTTATCTTGGTCACGCTCTGCGTATCGCCTTAGCCATTGCCTACGGGATACTGAAGACTTTCAACGCGCACACTCAGCAAACCGGTTCCAAATCCAAGTTGGATTGATACGTCCAGAAGGAACTAGTGTTGGGGAAGTTCGGTCTCAGACCGATCCAAACTCGGTTTGAACCCAAACCCAAACCGTTTAAACGGTTTGGGTTTGAAAATTCTAAAAAAAAACCGAACCACTCGGTTTGCGGTTTGGGACCCCCAAACTAATACCAAACCGTTCCAAACCGATTAGGAAAAATTATTAAAAATTATTTAAATTTGTTAAATAATCACTCAATAAATGGTTTCAAACTTGGTTTGAACCGAGTTTGAACTGAGTTTGAACCAAAACAGACAGTAAAATTTATTATTATAAGAAAATATTCATGTTTTTGGTCTATTAACTGGTTTGAACTCGGTTTGAACTCGGTTTGAACCAAACCAAACCGATTAAGAAGCAATTTAAAATGTCCTTTTTTAATCGGTTTGAAACTGTTTGGAACTGTTTGGAGCGGTTTAAAGCAGTTTGGTCCGGTTTGGTTTCGGTTTGGCAAAAATTAAATGGTTCGGTTTCCAGTTTGGCCCAAACTGGCCCAAACCAAACCAAACTGAACTTCCCCAACACTAGAAGGAACGTAACATTGTCCCTCGCTCTTCCACTCTATACCTTTCCCCTGCATACCTTAGCTTAGCGTTCTTGTGTATTTAAACCCAGGCCCTTGCTGGATACAATCGGTGGTCAAGTATTGAGAAAAAAAACATATGTGGGAGAAATATACCATAAAAGGAAGGTGGGTGGTGGTGGGGGGTTCAGCCCCTATTGAAAAACACAAGTTTGACCCTGGGTATTTTTTTCTGGTCCTGCCCCCCCCTTGAGTTGGCAGGCCATGTCAAATTTTCAACAATCTCCTCACAGAGCAATGACCAGTAAGTTCAGAAAGTCATACAAGTCCAAGTATTAGTCATATCATATATCATATATTAGTCATATAAATATATTAGTCAAATATCTCTTACCAAATATATTGGTCATAAGTTATCATAGTCAGGTCACAGTCACACCATTTATGCATAAAAATAATATATTATTTAAAACAAATATATGATATTAGTACTACTGTAGGGAGGTGGAAGTGCTGTAGATGGTGTGGATGTATGGAGGTGCAGATGGGGTTGGGGTTGTGACAGGTCAGCAGGGTGTTGCATGCTGTGTTGGGGTGACATGGTGGGTCAGTGGTGGCAGTGTGTGGTGGGGTGTTGTGTGCCATGTCAGGGTGGTGTGGGGGTCAGTGGTGGCTGGGGCCTTGCATGCCACATTGAAGGGGCGTGGTGGGTCAGTGTGGTCTTGCACATTGTGTTGAGGCAGTGTGGCAGGTCGGTGGGGTCTTGGCATGCCATGTTGGGGAAACATGGCAGGTTGGCAGTGGTGGTGGGGTCTTGGTGTGGCAGTGATTTGGCATGTGGAGGGGTTGTGCACCATGTCAAGGTGGTGTGGGGGTCAGTGATGGCTGGGGCCTTGTGTGCCACATTGAAGGGGTGTGGTGGGTTGGTGGGGTCTTGCATGTTGTATTTGTAGTGTTTACCACAAACACTTGCCTGACTTAGGCCTCATGAGGGGTGGCAATCCTGAGAGGTCAGTAGTAGTTGCAATTGGCAAGGCTTTGCGGAAAATGTGATGGGTAAGGGAGTATTGCTCCATTGTTGGCCTCGTATCTGTGAAGGTCTTCTCCTTGTGGTATGTCAAGGGGTGGGGTGCTGACAATGCAAAGGTCATCCCAGGTAGGGTGGTCAACAATGTACAGTGTGCAATAAGGTCTTGCAACTCGCTTGTTGAGGTACAGATACACATGGTGGCAAGTGCAATCAAGGGGATATATATCCACTGTCCACGAAGGAACTCAGGATAAGTCACAGGGGATCCCTGGTCTAATGGGATATGCTGGATGACTCACTTAAGGGGGAGATCCCTATAAAGCAGAGAACTGGTGGTGGTATTGGAAGAAGATCAAGATGCCATTCTTGGTCTTTGCAGTACTCTACTTATACAGTTATGTGCAGGCTTTCAAGCACTGCTCCAAGAAGTACTAGCCAGTAGTGTAAGTAGAGCAAACCCTAGTACAGCTATCCTAGTATGAGTCACATCAAGTCATAATCTGATCTGTTTATTGTACACAATCACATGTGCTGGAGCTTACCCAGCTGACTGATCCAACAAGTCCATGACAATATACTGCTGACATGGTGTCATACCCTTGATGTCAGTGTCCACTTCTGGCTGAATGTAACAGTATTGAGGTGGCATGGCAGATTGGTGGGGTCTTGGCATGCTGTGTTGGGTTGGCAAGGTGGGTTGGCAGTGGCAGGGCCAGCCAATGCTCAGAGGTGGCTTATATAATTGATACCCCCAACCGGTGGTGAGATTCTTTAATGGTTCATACTCAGCCGACGCCGGCCAACGTCGGAGATTCTTCCGGAATTGATACTCCAGCTGACACTGGCTGGGTCGGAGATAGTCGGAGATCCCTGATGCACTTAAACAAAGAATAGAAAGGCAGAACACTTCCTAGACAATATTGTGGATCCAGAAATGTTCAATGGGTAGTATTCAGGTGTGTAAGAACATCTATAGGCACAGCAGAGTGCAAGCACCCTAGATATGTACAAGTGGACAGGAATAAGTAAGGGATGTCCAATAACAAATAACTGTGCTCATATGCATCAAGGATGGCCAATGGCCAATACTCAGCCTATGTATTGATAGTCTAACTGATGGCAGGTGGATTGGAGATAGTCAGGAATCCCTGAGTGAAGACTAACTGATGGCAGGTGGATCAGAGATAGTTGGGGATCCCTGAGTGAAGACTAACTGATGGCAGGTGGATCGGAGATAGTCAGGATTCCCTGAGTGAAGACTAACTGATGGCAGGTGGATTGGAGATAGTTGGGGATCCCTGAATGAAGACTAACTGATGGCAGGTGGATTGGAGATAGTTGGGATTCCCTGAGTGAAGACTAACTGATGGCAGGCAGATCGGAGATAGTTGGGGATCCCTGAGTGAAGACTAACTGATGGCAGGTGGATCAGAGATAGTCGGGATTCCCTGAGTGAAGACTAACTGATGGAAGGTGGATCAGAGATAGTTGGGGATCCCTGAGTGAAGACTAACTGATGGCAGGTGGATCGGAGATAGTCAGGGATCCCTGAGTGAAGACTAACTGATAGCAGGCAGATCGGAAATAGTCAGGGATCCCTAAGTGAAGACTGGCAGGGATCTAGCAATATGCACACTCAATGAAATGAGCAGTATTTAGGCATGTAGGAACATCCACTCAGATATGTGCAGCAGAGTGCAAGTACTTTAGATACTTACAAATGGACTGGAATATGTAAGTGATATCCAATTGGAACATCCCTAGCTATTGATAATCCAATAGACAATGGGTAGGTCAGAGATAGTTGGGGATCCCTGAGGCACTTAAAACATACTAGCAAGGTGTAACAGTTCCTAGAATGTGGAGTATCCAGGGGCACTCTGTCTTAAATCGAAAGCAATATTAAGAACCTTCACTCAGATATGTGAAGCAGAGTGCAAGAAACACTATGATTTGGCAGAAACAGCCAATGGATAGAGATGGCTTATATACTTCATACCCCCAACTGGCAGTGAGAATCTATAATGGTTCATACTCCAGCTGACACCAGCCAATGTTGGAGTTCCAGACTTCCAGTCGGAATTAATACCCCAGCTGGCGACAGCTGAGAAAGCGGAGTTAGCGGAGCTCCTGATGGACTCCCTGCTATGGAATAACAAGTTTAAAGAAGTGGATATATACAGTTCTTATGGAAATGATTAGAGAATAGTGAGACAACCCCCAATGATATGGGATGTCCCTGTAAAGGGATGGGGACATCCATAGAATGATGTAAGATATCCCTACAATGATGTTGAACATCTCTGAAATGGTGTAGGAAATCCCCACAATCCCTACAATGATTATGGACATCCCTGCAATGATATGGGGACATCCATAGAATGATATGGGATATCCCCACAATGGTGTGGGAGATCCCTAGAATGGCATTGGAGATCCCTGCAATGGTGTGGGGACATCCATACAATGATGTCAGATATCCCTACAATGATGATGGACATCCCAATGATATAATATATCCCTACAATGATGTTGGATACCCCTGCAATGGTATGGGTCATTCAAGTCCCTATAATGATACAGGATATCCCTCAATGATGATGGACATCCTCACAATGTTGCAGGGTATTCCTACAATGTTGCAGGATATCCCTACAATGTTGTGGGATATCCCTACAATGATGCTAGACATCTCCGAAATGGTGTGGGACATCCCTAGAATGATGTAGGAGATCCCTGTGCAATGGTGTAGGGACAGCCTTACAATGATGTAGGATATCCCTACAACGATGTTGGATATCCCTGCAATAGTGTGGGACATCCCTATAATGATACAGGATATCCCTACAATGATGTAGGACATCCCTACAATAATCTCAGATCTCCCTGCAATGGTGTCGGACTTCACTGCAATGATGTCACATATCCCTGTAATGGTGTTGGAGATCCCTGCAATGGTGGGGGGACATCCTTACAATGATGTAAGATATCCCAACAACAATGTCGGACATCCCTGTGAAGGTATGGGTCATCCCCACATTGGTGTGGGACATCCCTAGAATGATGTTGGACAGCTCTGTGCAATAGTGTCAGAGATCCTTACAATGATGTTGGATATCACCACAGTGGTGTGGGATATCACTATAATTAGGGATTGTAACGGGTGTCACAAACCCCCACGGGTGACGGGTAGGGTTGTCACGGGTACAGGTCAGGGTAGCTCTTCACCCATCCGTTGAAAACCTGTACCCGTCAATACGGGTAGTGGCGGGTTTTGCTACCTCTGCTGACCATGCACCTTGGTCATTGGCATCATTTTTTGATGTCCCGGAGTTTGTATTTTTGTCTGCACATCACCCGCCCACTCTTGCGCCCACTAAACTGTCAATGTAGGCCTTTGATATCCGGTTCACCCTCACAACGAATCCATCTGAGTCAATGTGGCTTTCACATGAATATACTACTAACTTACTGTAGCCTAAAGACAGTACTAGGCTAACTTAGTACTGTTGGCACATGTACACACCCTCTTCACATAAAAGTGTGCGCATTTTACAACTCGGAAAACCCATTCAGAACTCCTCGTACTATGTCCTCCCCCTCTACAGCTATCCAACCCGACCAAGAAACTGACACCAATGTCATGGTTGGACCACGCAAGCGTCGTCCTACTCGATGGGTCACCGACAATGCCGACCCACTTGCACGCAAAAGGGCGAAACGAGTGCCTAAAACAACAGTTGAAGATGTCAGTGAGCCCGGTCCACCACCTCCTACTCAGCCACACAACCGCAGGCGAGTTCTTGAAGCCTCTGATGGAAGCGATGACGATCGATCCTCCAACGTGCTTGAACTGGAGGTAAATTTTGTCGACGAGGAAGGGAACACGTCCAGCATCTTGGAGGAAGACGATGATACTGAATTGGGTGAGCCACATGCTATGTAACGTTACAGCAGAAACTAACGATCATTTAGCTCAACTCTGCAAGGAGTGGGACTCACCGATCTATATCTTCTTCAAGCCCCTTCCCTCCATTGAGTATGTTGACACTCGCAAAGCTCATGTCTTTAAATGTGGAGCACGTCAATGTCATTTTCAAAACCGGTTTGTTCGTTGATTCCTCTATAAGTCTGATGCGAAGTCGACGAGCAACCTCTGCCGCCATGCTAAGGTGTGCTGGGGTGTTGAGGCGGTGGCTGCAGCTGATTCTACTCAGGATGTCAACGTGGCTCACGATATTCTGGCTAATCATAAGAAAATTGATGGGTCAATTACAGCCATGTTTCGGCACATCGGGAAGGGAACGGTAACTTACAGCCACCGCCAGCATACGAGGGCCAAAGCCCGGTGCGTTTCCACCTCTCATGTGAAACTCAAAGGTGATATCTGAAATTCCATTCAGCACGGAATTTGTTCGTTGGATCTGCGAAAACAACCGACCTTTTCAGATTGTCAACGATTGAGGGTTTTGTTGCCTCATGAAGACTGGGCGACCTGAATACTATATACCCTCGGCCGAAACCCTATCCCTTGACATTAAGAACATCTTCGTATGGGTTCGCAAACGCATTTCTACAATGCTAAAGGTAAGTGCTGATAGTATTAAAAAAACAATAGACTGACCTTGTGCAACAGGAATACGACGGCAAACTGAGCTTCGCTACCGATGCCTGGACCTCTCCGAACCACAAAGCCTATGTCGCTATCACCGTCCACCTCGAGAACTGTGGCGAGCCACTATCAATGCTCCTAGATCTAGTCGATGTGCCGATGTCTCACACAGGTGCCAACCTCGCGATCGCATTTGCAGAGGTTCTGCAGACCTTCGGAATTAAGGAAAAGGTAAGAAAGGAAACCATCTATCAGAAATTGATACTCACAAGCAGTCTAGATCCTTAGCGTTACGGCCGATAACGCATCAAATAATGACACCATGATCTCCGAGTTGGGTGAGATCATGGATGAGTTCCCTGGAGCAGCAAATCAAACGCGCTGCTTTGCGCATACAATAAACATATCAGCAAAGGCGATTTTGAGACAATTTGACATACCTAAACAGAGGGACGGCGAGGAGCTAGATGAGGCGGCTAGAGCACTTGCTGACTTGGCTCAGGGACTTGATCTTGAAGAGCGCATGGAGCAGGAGACACGGGAGACAGCCGACGGCGATGAGGACGACCAGCCATTGGAAGCCTGGGACGACTTTCGTGGGGGTTTAACAAGAGAAGAAGTGACACAGTTGGATGTGAGCGTCCAACCTGTGAGATTGATGTTAGTCAAAGTGCGTTGGTTGATCTCGACCCTAACCCTACTTTAACTGACTTGTCCAAGCTGCGCAAGCTCGCATTTGCCTTCAAGAACTCGACTACTAAACTCCTTCCGGCCTGGTACAATACCCTCACCTCCCTCGGACTACCCCATCGAATGATGCCGCATGATGTGACAACCCGCTGGAACTCGATGTTTGACATGCTCAAGTTCGCGATCCAGTATCGCCCGGCGATTGACTCGATGACCGCCACTCGACAGCTTGGTCTTCGAAAACACAAATTGGTCCCCACGGAGTGGGTCGTCGCAACGGAGCTTTGAGACATATTGAAGGTAAGTCTTTTCTCTCTTTCTCTCTTCTCAATCTAACTCTTTTGACTAGATTTTTAAGGACGCAACTCTCTTCTTTTCTCGAGGCACCCCAAACCTCGCCACTGTCATCCCAGCTATGGACCACATCGACAAGGTCCTCGCCACATCTTCCACCGATAGCTCTCACCAATTTTCTCCTGCTATCTGTGTGGCCTTGCCTGTTGGGAAGAATGCAATGAATAAGTACTACAACAAAACGGACCACTCCGAGGTGTACCGCATGGCCATGGGTGACATTCTTTTTGTTTTATGCTTGTCTATACTAATTTTCGTGCCTCTCAGTTCTCCATCCCCGCCACAAACTCGAATATTTCAAGAGGCACAACTGGGAAGAAGCCTGGATCGACACGGCTCATGATATCGTCCGCAAAGAGTTTGATCGACAGTACGCCTCGATGGATGAACCGGATGGCACGCAGTCGAGCAGTAACAAGGTGCAAAGTCTTGTTTTAATTTGTTTCGTTTCTGACTAGCAACTGATTTCCAGACCTTGGCTTCGTCAACATCGGCGAACATTTTCGACGACCTCCCGGACCTCGCACCCACATCCTCTGACTCTCAAGACGAACTTGACCGCTACCTTATGGCGGATGTAGAAAACGTCAAGGACGGTCTCATGTGGTGGTACAAGAGATCTAAGGCCTTTCCACCTCTCTCCCGTATGGCCCGCGATTACCTTTCAATTCCCGGTGAGCATTTTGATTTATTGTCACATTTCCAGTACTAATACTCCTTTTGAAAGCTACTACTGTTGCCGTCGAACGCAAGTTCAGCTGGGGCCGCCTCGTCCTTCCCCATGTTCGCAGCCGTCTCTTGGTCCAGTCTACCTGCGCTCTTATGTGTACCGGCTCTTGGAGCCTCCTTGGGTTGGTCAAGGATGGCGATATCAGTGGTGCACTGGGTGAGGAGGTTGTTGGAGAGGAGCCTGATCTCCCTGTAGGCTGGGATTCCATCTCGTAAATTGTCTTTACATCGTATCTACCAAATCCATGTCATTTGTTGAGTTCGAATTCCACACTGCTCCAAAATGATTCGCGAATCGTCACGCCGGGTGAAGGCATCTTTCTGTGCCTGTGGATGAGATTGCAGACATTCTCCTTTTTGGAGATCTTCTGATTGATGAAGCTCATGGTATTGCACTTGTATTCCTCATTCTGGTGCCGAAATCGTGGAAAAGTAGGTGAACCCGTGCGGGTTTGCACACCCGCTGTACCCGTCAAAACCCGTTCCCAATACCCAGAAAAACCCGTACCCGCAAGTCACGGGTACGGGTTTTTCCGGGTATGGGTACGGGTAGCTCCGCTCAACCCCAGGGTTACCCCTTACAATCCCTAACTATAATGATACAGGATATCCCTACAATGATAATAGACATCCCACAATGTTGTGGGATATCCCTACATTGGAATTCCGGTTGGAATTGATACCCCAGCCAGTGATGGCTGAGAAAGCGGAGTTAGTGGAGCTCCTGATGGACTCCCTAGGCTGCTATGGAATGACAAGTTTAAAGAAGTGAATAATATACAGTTCATATGGAAATGATCAGAGAATAGTGAAACAACCCCCAATGATATAGGATGTCCCTGCGATGGGGTAGGGACATCCATAGAATGATGTAAGATATCCCTATAATGATGTTTGACATCCCTGAAATGGTGTAGGAAATCCCCACAATCCCTACAATGATTATGGGACATCCCTGCAATGATATGGGGACATCCATGATGTAAGAGATCCCTGTGCAATGATGCAGGGACATTCATACAGTGACATAGGACATCCCTACAATAATCTCAGATATCCCTGCAATGGTGTTGGAAATCCCTGCAATGAGGTCAGATATCCCTGCAATGGTGTTGGAAATCCCTGCAATGGGTGTGGGGACATCCATACAATGGTGTAAGATATCCCTACAATGATGTTGGACATCCCTGTGATGGTATGGGACATCCCCACAATGGTGTGGGACATCCCCAGAATGATGTTGGACAGATCTGTGCAATAGTGTCGGAGATCCCTGCAATGATGTAAGATATACCTACAATGATGTTGGATATCCATGCAATGATGTAGAACATCCCAATAATGATACAGGATATCCCTACAATGATGATAGATATCCCCACAATGTTGTGGGATATCCTTACAATGTTGCAGGATATCCCTACAATAATGTGGGATATCCCTACAATGATGCTAAACATCTCCGAAGTGGTGTGGGACATCCCTAGAATGATGTAGGAGATCCCTGTGCAATGGTGTGGGGACATCCCTACAATAAGCTCGGATATCCCTACAATGGTGTTGGACTTCCCTGCAATGAGGGCAGATATCCCTGCAATGGTGTGGGACATCCCTATAATGATACAGGATATCCCTACAATGTTGTGGGGACATCCATATGATCATTTAGGATATCCTTAGTAGAATGATGTTGCAGATCCAGCTATCCTGTATCATTATAGGGATGCCCCACACCATTGCAGGGATATCAAACATCATTGTAGGTATGTCTTACATCATTGCAGGGATCTCCGACACTATTGCACAGAGCTGTCCAACATCATTCTGGGGATGTCCAACATCATTAGGGTCTTTCAAAGTTCCCTTATTTGGGTCCCTTATTAGACCCATTAAAATGTCCATTAATCCAATTTTTGGTGTAAATATGGTGATAATGTGAAAAATAATAAAATAAAAATGGACCAATAATGTCCAACTTTGAAACCCCCCCCCCCGAAAAAAGACAATAATGAAACCGTAATGCATTATTTGTGGTCTCCGGCAAACTTTCGGCAAGGTACACTTTTTCGGTCTCCGCCTTGTTACGTCTTTGTTGACCTGGTGCTTTGTCCGCCTCTCCCTGTGATCATGCCATCTGTTCCCCTTCACCACAAGCTACTGGATGATCTGGAAGACGTTGACCGCTCATTCAAACGAACGTGCCTTCACAAGTACCTTGAAGACTCTGGTGTTGATCTTTCTATCACCCCAGGTTCTGATGTCAACGCTGACTCAGAAGATTCAGAGCCCTCGTTGTTCTCCAGCTTCAGCAGCCTCTCATCGTTCTCATCAGATGATGATGATCAAGCATCTCACCTTTCCCTTTCCCTCTCTGAGGTTGAAGATTTATTTTACTTAAACACACAAGCAGAACTCAATCAACTACGTCAAGAGATCCTCACTTCAAGGGTTTTGCGCGACAACCCCAAGGTCAAGAAGGCCGCTCAAATCCACCTCCTCGACCACTGGTGCGACGGTAACATCGACCAGTACCAACGCAAGGTCCGTGTTGACCCCAGTACATTTGACGGACTTGTTGAGAAGATCAGTGGACATCTGGTTTTCAGCAACAACTCCAACGTTCCCCAGAAGCCTGTCTCAACACAACTCGCCATCTTTCTCTACCGCGTTGGTCACTATGGCAACGCTGCGAGCCCCGAAGCAATTGGGCACTGGGCCGGTGTCAGCCCAGGGACTGTTTTCAACTGTACCAATAGAGTTATGCTTGCGTTGCTCTCGCTGCATGACGAAGTCGTTCATCTGCCAACTCTGGAGGAGAAGGAGAACGCCAAAGCCTGGGTAGCTGCGCAGGTTTGCCTGGAGTGGAGTAACGGGCACCTTATGGTGGATGGTACAAAGTTTCCGCTCTTCCAGCGTCCTGGGCTTCATGGCGACACATGGTTCGACAAAAACAAAAACTACTCCCTTGACTGTCAGGTGAGTACCATCACTTTAAACGACGCTTTTGAGGTCTTTGCAGAGCTCATTTTGTTTTTTTAGCTTGTGACGCTACCGGACTCCCTGCGCATCGTCGACTATGCCGTGGGACACACCGGTAGTGTTCACGATTCTTGGGCATTCCGGAGCACTCGCATCTTCAAGGAACATGAACATGTCCTTGCCCCGGGTGAGTGGATGTGGGCAGACTCCGCATATCCGTCCGAGACCTGGTGTGTCTCTCCGTTCAAGAAACCAATCAGTGGAGAGTTGACGCCAGATGAATGCACATACAACTATCATGTTTCCCAGGTAAGTCAAACATATTTTCGCCTTTCAAATGAGTTCTCAAATGGGCTAGATTTGCATTCATTCTGAGCATGCCATCGGGCTCCTCAAGGGTCACTTCCAAGCCTTACACGAACTTCGTATACAAATATCTTCACCGAAACAACACAAATGGGCCATCATATTCATCCGCTTGTGCATCATCCTCCATAACCTTATCCTCCGACTTGAAGGAGGCAACTTCGATACAGACTTCTGTGAACACCTTTACAAAGCCGGAAGAGGGCACGTACCAAATTACAATGACGATGAGGAAAACGACGATGAGCTGCAGGAGGCGTGTCGACGAGTTGAGACTGAGGGTCAGTAGTTTCGCCACCATCTCATGGTGCAGTTATTTGATAGTCCTGTCAGTGGGGCAGAGCGACGGCCACGGTAAACAACTCTCTCGTATTCAGACTAGTTCTACGTGTTGTCATAGGGTATCTGTAGTGTGATGAACGAACAAACTAGCCTAGTGCCGATGACTTGTAACTCTAACTTCAAAGCTGAAAGTTTGAACTCTGGCCAACACCAGGTGAAGTAACAGGAAAAGAAAAGTTATTGAAGTTAGTGTCTGGTATGGGGTATACGTCTGACTGAGCCGCTTGCCCAAAACTACCGGATGCTGGAGAAAACGACGTGCCGCCGCCAAGTGCAGGTTGAGGTGGGCTCCGAATGCCAAGTTGAGCAAGCTCAAGCCGGTACTTCATCATACATTCCTGGTGCTCGAATTCCTCTCTCTGGTGCTTGAGTTCCTTATCCCGCATCCGCTCCTTGGCTGCGAGGGCCTTCTCTTCGGCGGCATACCACTGACCTTCACACTCTTGCTTGGCCTTGAGCTCCATCTTCTGGCACTTTGCAGCAATAGTTGCGGTCTTGAATTCGTACAAACCCCTTGCAAGTTCAAACAGTTTGCTGTGCTCGCTGACTGACACCTCCAAGGAATTTTCGACACGTGTACACTTGCTACTAGAACCCTTTCTCCCTGGCCCTGTACTCCTTGAACTTTGGTCAGCTGAGCTTGAAACCGATGGTGTCCGATGGTGGTCAAAGGGGTGTGGGCATGGCTTAAGAGCAATGGAGGTAGATGGCTCCAAGTCAGTTTTGTTTTCTGTCACGTCCAGAGTAAGGTCCTGTAATTGTTACATTCCTTCTGGACGTATCAATCCGACTTGGATTTGGAACCGGTTTGCTGAGTGTGCACGTTGAAAGTCTTCAGTATCCCATAGGCAACGGCTAAGGTGATACGCAGAGCGTGACCAAGATAAGCAAAGCAGAGAACAATAATGGTGAAGTCGAGTATGATGAAGGAGAAGTTGGCGATGTGCATGACTTATAGCAGGGAGCTGATGACGACGAAGAGTATGCACACAGGACAAGGAGCTAAGGCGCAGGGAAGGGAAGGTATTCCTCAAGATATCAAAGCTAAGGGGTTCATATGCAAACGCCCCTCTACTTATACTACTAGGGCTGGAGCTTTCAAGCCCAGCAACCCTAATACACAGCCACAAACCCTAATATCACAGTCCAATCACAAGCCGTACAAGTCAGCAGTCACATCAGTCACGTATCACACTCTGATCCGGGCGCAAGCTCATCCGGACCCTTCTGGACCAGCTCTAGGTGGGTCACGTGCCAGGTCACGTGATGGCCAGCTCTCATTCCTCTAAGTCGATGGGAAACTCGCCTCGATGTGTCTCCAAGCGTCATAATGCTCCTGAGTCATAGACCCAAACGCGCGGACATTGTCCTCTTCAAGGAACTCCTCGGGCATCTCGGGTACAAACACAACAGTAATGATGTCGAGTTAAATGTGGTCCAATAAAGAGGCTAGTAATCTACGTACCTTCAAGTTGTCGACTTCGCTGTCGCTAGTGTGCCCCTCGTCAGTGTGTTGCACATGGACATCCACCTCCGACAAGCCGTCAAGATCCTCGCCACCGACAGCTCCCAGGCCTTCACTGGCATCACAGTCTTCTTGCGCTTTTTCCTGCTCCCCAAATAGGACTCCGAGGGCTTCAGCTTCAAGATCTTGCCCAGGCTCAGATGACACCGCATGAGGGTTGAAACTGGGAAGAGTACGCCAGAATCCATGCAAATGTTCTCAAGCAGGAAATTCAAGTAACAGTTTTCCTACGAGTATCGTTAGTCAGTTAGATAGTCGATGGTGAGATGCGACGTACCTAGGAGATTACTGAGGCTCTCATCTTTCCGAATCTCGTCAACCGACAGCCCTGCACCCGTTCTCCCAAGTTCATGGTTGAACCCTCGGTACTTGCGCTTCAGACTAATAGAAATCAGTATTGCACCCTGGGCCTATGCACAGAAACGGAAACTTACTGAGTGATTCAATTCTCAACAGCCTTGGCATACTTTTTCGTATCACCCTTTATCTCCTCATGAACCTTGAGATCAGCGTCAACAGAACAGATATACACGGCCATCTTAGTATGGAAGGCAGTTTTTGAGCCCTTCGCTACATGATGTGGCCGGTTTTCTTTCTTCGCGTCGTGTGATGAGTCGGAGAAAAGCTTTTGACGATCCTCTGGGTTGTCCTCCAGCCAATCAACGAGCCAGTTAGTGCGTGAGTCATCCCAGAGAGTGGCCGTTTTTCCGCATCCAGTCACGTCCCCAAAAAGGAAGGTGCCAAGAAAGTCACGTTTTTCCTGTCCTTACAAAACGGGCGTCCCCGAACAGCATTCGAGCTCAGTGAACTTTACTCTTAGTAAGCACAAATAAAACACTTTTATTTTTAAAAATGCTATTTCCTTAATCGTATACTTTGTCTTTAGTCATCACATTTAAACCTCATATGTTTTTTTAAGATGTTTGAACAACTTAACAGAGCAATAAATATATTTTGATTATCTAATTAGACTACATCTATGTTTTTTTGTTTAAGACGTGCTATGGCGTGCGAGAACGGGGTGCGGGCGCGATGAACACGGGCGCACAGAAACCGTGCCGGCCCTGCTGCGCGACACGTGGGGAGGCGGGGAAGGCTTGGCCTCGTGCGCCCCTTCCCGCATGAACGGGGCGGGGCGCGTGCAGCTTTCCCGCGTGGCGCGGCCAAGGGGGAAGGGAGGGACCGGGCGATGGGGAGAAGGGGCGGCGGGCCCTGGTGCGCACCCCTTCCGCGCAAATGGGAAGGGAGGGGCCAGGGGCGGCGTGCTTTCGCATGCCCCCTTCCCGCGTGTACGGGGCGGTGCAGCCAGGGGGGAAGGAGAGAGGGCGACGGCGACGGACCTCGTGCGCCCTTCCGCGCGAATGGGGAAGGGAGGGGCCGGGAGAGGTGGCAGCGGCCTGCCCTCGTGCGCACCCTCTGCGCGAATGGGCAGCGCGGACAGGGGGACGGGAGGGGGCGGAGGAGATGGGGAGAGGGACGGCGTGCCCTCGTGTACCCCCTTTCTGCGCTCGAACAGGGCGGCGGTCAATGGGGAAGGGGAAGACGAGGAGGGGGCGACTTACCCTGGTGCACCCCTATTTGAGCACGAACGGGGCGGCGCGTGATGCGGGGGATGGGGAGGGGAGCCGGCCTGTCCTCTTGCGTCCTCTTTTCGACGTGGGCGTCGGAGACGGGAGGGCGAGGGATGGGAGGAGGGAGGGAGGAGAGGGGACGCTCTTTGCACACCCGATTCCGTACGAATCGTGTGGCATGCAATAGGACGGCGGGGAGGATGGAGGGATGGGGGAAAGTTGGCGGGAGGGGCCCAGGTGGCAGAAGCAACGCACGCTGACGTGGCAGGCACGTTTTGCTTCCGCCACAACGATCCTTCCCCCTCCTTTCCCCTCTTTCCCTCTACCACCCGCCTGTACCACCCGCGAAAGGGGACGCAAGAGGGCAGGCTGACGCCCCCTTCCCCTGCATCGCGCGCAGAGAGGGGCGCACGAGGGTAAGTCGCCCACCCACCCCTTCCATCCCCCGACTCCCATCCCCCGCATTGAACCGTCGCCCCCTTCGCACGCAGATATGGGGTACACAATGCCCCCCGCCTCCTGGGCCCTCCCTTCTCCCCCGTCCGCGCCACCACTTCTGCGCGTAAGGGCAGCGCACGAGGGCATGCCGCCGCCGCCGCCCTTTCCTGTCCGCGGCACCCCATTCGCGCGGAAAGGGGGCGCACGAGGGCACGTCGCCCCCGGCCCCTCCTCACCCTGTATGCGCGGAAAGGGGGCACGCGACCCCCCGGCCTTCCCTTCCCCATTCGCGCAAAGGGGGGCGCACGTAGGCACACCCCACCACTCCGCGTCGGCCCCGCCCCCACCTCTCCACGTCTGTCCCGCCGCCGCCGCCGCTTCCCTCTTGTCCGTGCCCATTCGCGCGGAATGGGGGCGTGCGAGGGCAAGACGCGCGGAAAGGGGGTACGCGACCCTCCGGCCCCACCCTTCTCCATTCGCGCGGAAGGGGGGTGCACGAGGGCACACTGCCCCGCCTCTCCGCATCGCCTCCACCCTTCCCTCTGGTTGGCGCCGCCCCGTACGCGCGGGGCACGCGAGGGCACGTGACCCCGGCTCCATCCTTCCCCATTCGCGCGGAAGGGTGTGCATGCGGGCATGCCGCCCCGCCCCGTTCGCGCGGGAAGGGGCGCACGAGGCCAAGCCTTCCCTGCCTCCCCACGTGTCGCGCAGCAGGGCCGGCACGGTTTCTGTGCGCCCGTGTTCATCGCGCCCGCACCCCGTTCTCGCGCACCATAGCACGTCTTAAACAAAAAAACATAGATGTAGTCTAATTAGATAATCAAAATATATTTATTGCTCTGTTAAGTTGTTCAAACATCTTAAAAAAACATATGAGGTTTAAATGTGATGACTAAAGACAAAGTATACGATTAAGGAAATAGCATTTTTAAAAATAAAAGTGTTTTATTTGTGCTTACTAAGAGTAAAGTTCACTGAGCTCGAATGCTGTTCGGGGACGCCCGTTTTGTAAGGACAGGAAAAACGTGACTTTCTTGGCACCTTCCTTTTTGGGGACGTGACTGGATGCGGAAAAATGGCCACTATCCCAGAGGACCCGTGACCCTTTTTCGCCATGGGGTTCTTGGGTGCCAGTCTCGTCATCGGCTGAGACTTTCTTGCCTTGTTTGGCAGTGCGCTTGGTCATGGTTTTGATGCCAGATGCCTTGGCCACAGCTCGTGCTTTAGGGGACATAAATGGCCAGGGAAAGTGGTGGCAAGGCGACCAGAGAGGCAGGAGGCCACAACGTAGCACAGTACATGCAAGATACTTGTGTCTCCGCAAAATAAAACTCCGATGTTTTTTCGCCTTCCTTCATGAGATCAGGATAATGGCATTATGGGCAGTAGGAGCCCCCACCCACCCTTAACACAAAATTTTGCATTAATTGAACCATTTTTCATTTCCTGATCACTTTTTTTTCCGAAATAAGGTATCCAAAAATGGTATGATAATGAGATAAAAATGGGAACTTTGAAAGACCCTATTGTAGGGATATCTTACACCATTGTATAGATGTCCCACACCCATTGCAGGGATTTCCAACACCATTGCAGGGATATCTGAGATTATTGTAGGGATGTCCTATGTCACTGTATGAATGTCCCTGCATCATTGCACAGGGATCTCTTACATCATGGATGTCCCCATATCATTGCAGGGATGTCCCATAATCATTGTAGGGATTGTGGGGATTTCCTACACCATTTCAGGGATGTCAAACATCATTATAGGGATATCTTACATCATTCTATGGATGTCCCTACCCCATCGCAGGGACATTGTTACACTCCGGCGGGGGCGTGTCACGCGACTTGCACAGAATGAGTACTAGGCGTGGGACTGCCAAGTCACGTGACTCGGTGGACAAGGTGTACGAGTTGTGCGGGCCACTGATATAGCTCAGTGTCCAGAAGCTCCGAGGTGACAACCCAAATCAAGGGGAGTCCAAGTATATGGTAGAGTCAAAAGGATCACACAGAAAGGGGTTTTGAACAGAGATGAGTTGCTATTCGCCAGATACAAACAAAGACAAGTCTAAGGTACTACTGTTGCTACTGGGGGTTTATATAGGTTTTCGAGAGGTGTCTATAGTAAGCAGTGTTGGTACTAAATGAATCATCAATACTGCATATGAGTCAAGACATCATGGAATGACGTGGAGGAGACTAGAACGAGATAGAAGGTTACGGAACGGAGTAGAACAGTGCGGAATGTAACGGAACGGAGTAGAGCAAGGCGGAAAGTAATGGAACGGAGTAGAACAGGGTAGAACATAACGGAACGGAGTAGAATAGTCCAGAATGTGGTAAGATAGAATGAGGAAGAAGGAAAGAAAAGAAAGTCCAGTCATGACAGACATCCTATATCATTGGGGGTTGTTTCACTATTCTCTGATCATTTCCATATGAACTGTATATTATTCACTTCTTTAAACTTGTCATTCCATAGCAGCCTAGGGAGTCCATCAGGAGCTCCACTAACTCTGCTTTCTCAGCCATCACTGGCTGGGGTATCAATTCCGACCGGAATTCCAATGTAGGGATATCCCACAACATTGTGGGATGTCTATTATCATTGTAGGGATATCCTGTATCATTATAGTGATATCCCACACCACTGTGGTGATATCCAACATCATTGTAAGGATCTCTGACACTATTGCACAGAGCTGTCCAACATCATTCTAGGGATGTCCCACACCAATGTGGGGATGACCCATACCTTCACAGGGATGTCTGACATTGTTGTTGGGATATCTTACATCATTGTAAGGATGTCCCCACACCATTGCAGGGATCTCCAACACCATTACAGGGATATGTGACATCATTGCAGTGAAGTCTGACACCATTGCAGGGAGATCTGAGATTATTGTAGGGATGTCCTACATCATTGTAGGGATATCCTGCAATGTTGTAGGAATACCTGGCAACATTGTGAGGATGTCTATCATCATTGAGGGATATCCTGTATCATTATAGGGACTTGAATGTCCCATACCATTGCAGGGGTATCCAACATCATTGTAGGGATATATCATATCATTGGGATGTCCATCATCATTGTAGGGATATCTGACATCATTGTATGGATGTCCCCACACCATTGCAGGGATCTCCCACACCATTGTGGGGATATCCCATATCATTCTATGGATGTCCCCATATCATTGCAGGGATGTCCATAATCATTGTAGGGATTGTGGGGATTTCCTACACCATTTCAGAGATGTTCAACATCATTGTAGGGATATCTTACATATCTCCAATCCACCTGCCATCAGTTAGTCTTCACTCAGGGATCCCCAACTATCTCCAATCTGCCTGCCATCAGTTAGTCTTCACTCAGGGATTTCCAACTATCTCCAATCCACCTGCCATCAGTTAGTCTTCACTCAGGGATCCCTGACTATCTCCGATCCACCTGCCATCAGTTAGTCTTCACTCAGGAATTCCTGACTATCTCCAATCCACCTGCCATCAGTTAGACTATCAATACATAGGCTGAGTATTGGCCATTGGCCATCCTTGATGCATATGAGCACAGTTATTTGTTATCAGACATCCCTTACTTATTCCTGTCCACTTGTACATATCTAGGGTGCTTGCACTCTGCTGTGCATGTAGATGTTCTTACACACCTGAATACTGCTCACCAAGCATTTCTGGATCCACAACAACATTGTCTAAGAAGTGTTCTGCTTTTCTATTCTTTGTTTAAGTGCATCAAGGATCTCCGACTATCTCCAACCCAGCCGGCGTCAGTTGGAGTATCAATTCCGGAAGAATCTCCAACGTTGGCCGGTGTCAGCTGAGTATGAACCATTAAAGAATCTCACCACTGGTTGGGGGTATCAATCATATAAGCCACCTCTGATCATTATGTGGCAGGGCAGGATGGAGGTGGCTCATGTGCATGAATGGCCTGCAATCTCCAGGGTGAGCAGGGAAAAAAAGAAGAAAAAAAAAAGAAACTTATCTTATACATTGGATTGAAGGTTTTGTGTGCTGTGTTGGGGTGGTGCAGCAGGTTGGCAGTGGTGGTGTGTTGTGAGCCATGTCAGGGCAACGTGTTGGGGTGGGGATGAATGGAAGCAGCTTGCATGCACAAGGGGGCAGCAATGGCCTGCAACGTTCAGGTTGAGCAGGAAAAAAAAAAAAGAAAAAACAGCACAGGCAGGAGTAAGGTGGAGAGAGAATATGATACATTGTGTTGAGCAGAGGCTTAATGCATCAGCAATTGGGCATTTTAGTTTCCTGTGTATCATTGGTTATTCATGTATTTTGCCATTTTCCCAGTCTCTGGAAACTTGGACTTGGACCCACTAGTGTATTGTATTAGTTGCTGTCTCTAAGGCTGTCTAAATTTATTTACTATTTATTATATTTCAATAGACAGTCCCTTACTATTCTAAAAAAGGACTAGGTTTTACCATTCATGTTACACCTCTGCAGGGGCGTCAAAGGGGTCCTATGGTTACAACCAGTCCCACCTGAGGTGAAGGATATGGAGGGCGGTTTGAGACTGAGTGTAACAATACCAACTTAGTGACTAGGGCCTTCAGAGAAGGTGAGAGGAGTTCCAAGGGTGAGGCACACAAGGGGATGAGGCAAAGGATTTCGCAGTAGATTAACAAAGACTAAGCTAGGGAAATACAGGAGAAAGACATGGGGTATAAGTAGTCCTATACTACAGGGCAGCACAGGCAACTGAGGCAAGAGGGTTAGCAACAGATGGCAAAAGGGGGTTGCTGATGGGATCAGATGATCATCCAATGAGATCGAGATCGAATTGGATCAGATCAGATAAGATCAAGATGAGACAAGTAAAAGGAAAAGAAAAGAAAAAGGACAAGGAAGGGGAGGGAAAAGTGGTAGGTTTGTGACAATTCACATCAATCACTTATTACTTTCCCACACTTGTCACAATTCTGGGTTTCCATGAAAATGGACTTGGGTCACCAAGTATTGAAGTATGCCTTGTTTTCGGCATTTTTTCCCGTTTTTTGGGTTGTGAAACCCAAACAAACCTATTTGCCCAATTATAGATGGGAGTAGCTGAGGAAGCCAAGAGCGCGGGAAAGCAATAAAGTGCGTGGGAAAGTGGGCAAGTGCAGGAGAGTGTGGATGGCATGGGGCAATCATGGGGCAGTAGCTGGAAAGTGCGAAAATCAGATCAGCCAGGGAGAGGAGTCATACACTGTGCAATGGGTGGTCGAGTTCGGGTGTCACACAGGTCACAATCCTGGTCACAATCTTAAGAAATAATCTACCTACCATACGTAGTAATAGTCTGGCATTAGATTCTCGAACCGAACAGGGCCTTAGCTAGTACTGCGTGGGCCATGTCATTGTAACTATCGTTCGTACTTTTCTTGTTATGCAAAAATCGTCTGTCAATTCACGAAGGAGGGTCAGGATAGTAGTAGGGCTGGACGCGAGGAATGATGTCGAAAGAAAAGAGCAACCGAAACGACTTTCTTCGTGAACATGTACATACATATCCAATAAAAACGACGGATTCGCGTCGAAGACAACCCTAATATATTCAAAGCACGTGAAAAGAGCTAGACTATGCGGCACCACTGGCATAACTAGGCGGCGGTTCAGATATCTCTGCGTGAAGTCGTTGTATCTCATCCCTCAGTATATTGACTTCCGAAAGTATCCGAGCTTCAGACGAAAATGTGGCCGCACCCGCCACATCCCCAAGCGCATCCCTGTCGGTCGTGGTAGTTAAAGGAGAGTTGGATGGTCGTCCGTCCATGGGTTGAGAACGCGATTCGTTTACCACTGAGCGGAGCCGTGCAAGCTCCTTGCTCGACAAACCGACAGGGACGGACACCATGCCTCGCAACGGGAGCAATGGGTCCTCTGAGGGAGATGAGCGGTGGACCAACCACTGTTGTGGGACCGTCCGGGGCCCTGCGTCTAGCGGTGCTACCTCGGTAAGAGTAGACCCTGTTGGATTGAATGGCGTCACTGTGACCTGCGTGCCCATGACCTCTTCGAAAGATGAAGGCCCAATGAAGGTGCGTCTATGTCTTTGTCTCCGCCGACGCCAGACTACCAAGGTGATGGCCACAATCACGAGAAGAGCCGCAACGCCACTCAAAACGCCACGTATGGTACGCCGGGAAACCACGCTGGTGTGTGATTTTGATGTCTCGGTCGTCGTGGAATTGGCTATTAGTTTGATGGGTACTCTGAGGGAAAAGTAAGTCGGAGCCCCGAAAAAAGTAGCTTTCCATAACATAAACGAACTTTAGAGCTAATAGTGCGTACATCGCGCCGAGTGCAGTGCTAGAGGGAGGCGTGACAATATTAGTTGCCACTCGACGAGTCCCGAGGAGCTCACTTGTGCGTTGTAGAGAGGGTTGAGTTGTTATAAGTCGTCGAAATAAAGTACGTGCGTAGGTCTTGACTCGGGGTCATAGCGGCCACAAACAAGCTCCATTCTAAAACCGATTAGCTGAGACGACCCCAAAGTATAACAGTATAACTCTACTGACCAACTCTGAATGTTTTCGGACTGGGGTTATCGAGTGGCATGCCAGAAGCGAAGGTCGGATCCATTGAGAGGTCATGGATGAAACTACTTTGACCATCGTAGACCTGGAAATCGGCTCGGACAGGTGTCAAGATAAGGAAGAAATCGGCAGACACTGACAGATGATTCGACGACGCTGGTGTTCAGCCATACATCCGCAAATAGATTATAGCCCAATGTCCACGAGCTCATATTCCCGTATACTCCAAGTAGGTGTTCATCACCTGCCAGTGCAAGGCTCTTCCATTGAGCGTAAAGACGCAAGGACGTATTCTTTCGACCAGTCAATTTCGTTACGCAACGTCTAAATGGTCTCCACGAACGTAATACTTGTCAAAATTGGTAGTCTTGTCGACAAACGAGCTCATTTGAGACATAGCTTTGATAGCGATAATACCCTTGATTGCGAGGTTAGTTTGATTGTCCGTCGACAGCCCATCCGCAGAGTACCTACGTGGATGGTCAATTAAGTCGTCAATAGGATCCAGTGACAGAAATCACGCACTGATCGTGGATGAACAGCGTCGAGTCAGACAAGTAATCGGCCCAGGAAGTCAGTAGATCGTACTGTCCGGTATTGTTGGTCCTTCACAAATATCCAAGAAGAGTGTCGCACGTACATATCTGCTTATCAGGCTAATGTTTCCACTTGCGCGAGCGTGAGCATAAGTCATGATTAACATATTCCCAGAATCTTTATAAGGAATTGGTCAGCGATATGTCAGATCGGCCAGAGACATACGAACCTTCCACTCCTTGGTTATGTGGGGAATTGCTGATCGAAACATCGGGAAAATCCGTCCCTTTGTGTTCTCGACAATCAGCGCTTCGGATCTAGTCTCTCCGGTTCTAGGACGCACCTAGATCTTGAGCAGCGTACGAGTTGGTGTACTTTGGGGACGCTTGTAGTCGAAACAGCGGCTCGAGCAAGAGTCCACCTAGGTCAGGATCTATGTACATGTACGCTGGGAAGGCAGAGTACAGCGTCTCGACGGGATTAACCCGACTTCACAGGGTCAGCATCTCTTCCACCCGACACACAAAGTCGACTCACTGACCCTTCGACACCCATAATAAACCCCATCACATCTGACTTGTTGAACTCACCACTAGAGTCGGTCGCAACTGTCAGCTGAGTGCTACTGTATACTTGTGCGGTCGCGAAGGACACCAAATTTCCAAGCAGTCCGGAAATAGGAGCGGCGTCCTGAAGTATCTTCTGGTCCAGTTTCTGGGCTCTTGAAGAGGCATTCGCGAAATCATCCATGAAGTCAACGATCTTAAATATGATGAGGCACATCATTCGTTGATGAATGTGGACACCGACCAAAGACAGGTCATCGGAGTATTGGATCTTATAAAACGAGCTACGTTGCTGAGGAGGAGTTCCAGATAGGTCTGTGTAATTGATGACTGGATCTGTGGTGTACCCGACAACCCAGACGATGGGGTCCTGCGTCGCTTGGATGGTGCCGAGGTCGCGCGACATAGCAAAAACTGTCGAGTTAGGGTTCAAGCGATCAAAGGGTCGAAGTCCTGTGACGTCTAGCACCCCATTTTGCAAGAATAAATTACGCGTAACTGAATCGTTAGCATACTTCCATGTGATATTGTCGCCCTAGATCACCGACTATAAGTGGCAAAATGTAGACCGTATCACTGCCACTGACCTTCTCCATGATATGGTACAACGTGCCCCATTCTGTGTGAACGTCGAGCTCGATGGCAGGCAAGGTTGGATTTTGACGTTTGACTGAATGGCCGATGACACCATCACTTATCCCCGTCCAATAAATCCCTTGGCTTTGATTCCCTGACACCCACACTGCAATAATTTTGAGACAACAGAATTGGTACGACAACGACTCCAAGTCCACACACCTGCACTGAGATCCGAATAGACTTGCACAGCATGAGCTGCACCATCTAGCGATTTCGCAGTTAAAGACATGTATGATAATGGGATCGATTGCTTGACCCAATCTCCGGGCTAAAACAAAGCGTGAGTAGATAAAATGGTAACGACCGGTAACTGCGGTTCAAACCTCGATCGGGTTCAAGAAGGTGAGATTGATTTGCATGGGCCCAGCTTCTGCGGTGAGCAAGGTCTGGGTAGGTGAAATCTCCACATTGGTTAAGTTCACCAGGGATATGGTAGGGTCAAGCCCAGGTCCCAGAAACCCAAAGGTTTTATTGTCGACACGGACAAGGACTACCAGGTCGAATCTCTAATGTGCAGTCAGGACTGGCTTTACGCCAAGTGAGGAGATAACGTACTTCCAGACTCGGATCCCAGTCGGGATGATGTTGGGTGTAACTGAAAGGGGTTGTTGCCTCTATACCATTCCCTCCGCTAGGAATCAGTGTACCCCAACAATTGAGGTAGGGTGAGCGAACTGCGAGAGGGACTACAGCGGGAATCAACACCTGCTGAGCATTTCCATAATGGAAAAGAGAAAGCAGGTGAATTAGCAGGTGAATCATTTGCGCCTATAGCCGGGTTGTCGCCTGAGTTGGCTCTGGATGGTAGAGAAATATAGCAATTATCTGGCACAGGGAGGTTTTGACTCTGCGCAGAGTGGCACAAGGTTGAGTCATGACTGGTACGAGGTTTCGGCGAGTAACAATGGCAACCAACATCGAACAGAGATGGAAGAGAAGAATGAGGAATGAATTACTGAATAGCCATTAGGTCTCGCTCATCGCCGCAATCATGATCAAGGCTTCTGATGGTGAAAGTGTCTCACATATGGGCTATAAATGGGGCTATAAATGGCCGAAGAACGCCGGGTTGTGCGTGCTTATCAACAACGGACCCCGAAAAGTGGCAGGGGGGGGCAAGGGGGGGGCCGGTATTCTTGCCGGTATTATTACATGCAAATTACATGCCTAGCTTTCTGTTGGCCTCAGATAGAGTGAATATCAACGTACCTGACTCCTTCCTGTGTGTTCCGTGGTTGGTAAGAGCAAGGGTAAGAGTTGGGTAAGAGAGAGTATTATGCAAGTTACACTGGCAGTGGTAGGTCTCACCGTCTCTCACGCCACCTTGTTTCCACACCCACTTCCTTTTATATCGTAGCTCCGTGCAACTCGAACTTGAATACATTCCCTACGAAGACGAGAAGCAAGTCTTCATCTATCACTATACACTAGTGAGAGTGCAGTTACAATGTGGTTGCAATTTCGGTTCACGGCACTAGGCTCGACGTCCGAGTCATTACAGTACACCGAATACTGCTGGTGACCTCCCTCAGGCTACAACTGTCACACTATTCGTACAACGAATGTAGACGCTTATCAAAGCACCTCTCAAAACCACCATCATCATCCATACCTGGTGTACCGCTGACTCCCCACGAACGCGTGCGACTCACAGCCCGGCCCCTCTAATGCCACCGCAGAACTCCAGGGGTTGCACAGCGTGGTTGACCAGAGTCCTGATAGATGTTACTCGGATGGTCCGGGTCTAGTCTCTGACGGAGAAGAAGATATTATTGGAATAGGCCCAAGGCTGAGTAAATGCTGTTACCGTGGGAGAAATCAGCATATAAAGAGGGAAAGTTCGGCGAAGCGTCTAGCGCGCGGTTCGTTTGCTTGTTATCTCGCATAGGTCGCCCCATCAGCCTGGCGGGCTCGTTCACGTACGTATCCTACACCCAGCATGCGGCCGAGATCACCGCCATAACTATGGAGCACCGCTGAGGTTGACCGACGAGAATAGAACTGTAATCGCCTTACTGTAGATAGTTATGCGAGTATAGGGTTGTCGACCCAAGGGGAAGTGTAGATAGGGTGATAGATAAGATAATAGGAAATACTGAGGTGCACGGGAGCACGGACACGGCGGACACAGACGGAATCATTAGAGCAAAGGTGAAGGCATAAGCGAGATGTAAACCGAGATGTATTTTCCGTAATCAACATACACTCGTTCCGAGCCCAGCGAGGACGTAGTCCTTACATTACATGTTGTCGTAGAACTCGTCGGCGTCTCCAAAGTATTCAGAGCCTCTAAACCCCTCTGAGGTGAATAGGCCACAGAAAGGGCTTGACCCCATGATGGCTTGAGAGTAGTCGGCACTAGGCGCACTTAGTCGCTCTGATAGGCGAAGCATATATAGCGAGCCATCTCTCATGTCTGCACCACCATTACCGGCATTGGGGACATGTTATCATCCAGGGTAAGATATCCCTGGCATCATGAAAGAATGAACGGAGAGCAGGTAAGAAATGTGTGCTGAATCGGCTCCGGGCCCGCCGGGAGGATGAAGTCCACGGTTGCTATGATCGCGTAATGGCCGGCCGCGTTGAAACTTAGTCTCAAGACTCACTGGAACGTCCAGGAAGGTAACAATACCACGCAGACCCGCAATCCAGTTCGCGACAGAATCCACCACATGGGTCGAGCCCGCCGCCCTAACGAATGAGGGATCGCGGTCCTCGATGATGTGGGCGTATCTGAAATGCGGTGATACCAGCGTCGAACCAGCGTCGAAGGACCTGAAGGGAGTCAAATGAGCTAGCGGGTTAAGCCCACTGCTTGGCCCCAAACTGGAGCAAATCGTTCTCCCCAATCATACAGGAAGTTCGAAAAATAAGGTAGTCTTCTTCCCTGACGCGTTTCAATTCGTCGACAGCAGATTTGTACTCCGCTCCAGCGCTGCTACTAGTTGGCCATGGTGAGCCATGTCGTTGCAGCTATCGTTCGTAAGTTCACGGATCCTCTCAAGAAATGGAGTACGTACAGCATGTACCCGATGGAACGCAATTCAGTCAGTCTCCGGGTGATACTAACAGGTACTTGAGCCTGGGATATGGTGCACGCAGGGGGCATTCTTCCGGACGGGAATATAGTAAGATGCGTACTGTGCCTAGGTCCGAGGCAACTTACCTGTGACCGGCGGATAGAGGGTGAACATAGGCTTATCTTCGCAAGTTGGAGTCATCCCTCTGGTCGGTTGTGTGGGGACCACCGTGCCAGGGCAGTTCCCAACGTTAGACAGAGTCAGCAGCTCCAGGTTGGTGGTTGCTTAGAAAATGCGAATTCATATTCCGCGCGTATATGAGCATGGTCACATAATACTGTAAAACCCAGGGTGAGAGTGTAGATACAATAAGCACTGGCACACGATGGTGAGTGGGGTAGCCAACGCTATAGGGGTTTAAACTCAGCTGTACCTATCGATTATCACGTAGGACAAGCCCAAGCATGTTTGGCACCGCTAACTTACTACTATGGAGTCCAGACTGACTTGGGCCTTGCGCATCACCTCAGTCATTTCTCGAGCACCTACAAATCAATCCAGCAGTGCCTTGATGGGCTCTTATTGTTAATCCCAGATTTGTGACACAACGGTAACGGGGATATAGTACTAGACAAATATTGGTGGCAATTGGCCCAGGGTTAAGTGAGATATTTAAAGCGTCCGAGTCAGGAAAGTAGTAGGATGGCTAGATGCGAAGGACGTCGAAGAAATGGCAACCGAAACGACTTTCTTCGTCGTGACAACTGGCACGTACATATTCGATGATAACGAAGGGAACCGCGTATGGTAAACCCAAGGGTGAACCGAAGATAATCCCAATATGTCAAGCCCGTGACAGAGCTAGACTATGCAGCACCACCGGCATAACTAGGCGGCGATTCAGATATCTCTGCGTGAAGTCATTGTATCTCATCCCTCAAAACATTGACTTCAGACCGAAGTAGCCGAGCTTCGGATGAAGACGTGGCCGCAGCCACCGCACTCCCAAGCGCATCCCTGTCGGCAGTGGCAGGTCGTTCGCGTTCGTCTACTGCGGCTACGGAATTTTGCGACAAGAGAGTGATCAACGCCCCACTGGCAGGTGACTGACTAGGCT
This sequence comes from Lactarius deliciosus, assembly GCA_021525775.1. Taxonomy (NCBI): domain Eukaryota; kingdom Fungi; phylum Basidiomycota; class Agaricomycetes; order Russulales; family Russulaceae; genus Lactarius; species Lactarius deliciosus. The sequence continues at coordinate 88,690 of JAKELK010000188.1, forward strand.
CCTTCCTGTGTTGTATTGACGAGAAGCATATTGACGAGAAGCAAAGTCGTCATCCATCTACATATCATGATCAACAGTATGCCCTATTATACTGTAACATCCGTGAGAGCGCAGTACCATGTGGTTGCAATTTCGGTTTGTGACACCAAACCAGACACTATTAGTTATGCCGAATACTACACCTCCCTACCTCTGTGACTATTCGTGCACCATTTAAATGTACTCTCTAATCAAAGCACCTCTCAAAATCGCCATCGCCATCATGCCCGGCGTACCACTGACTCTCCACGAACGCGTGCAACTCGCACAGCCCTCCAACACCACCGCAGAACTCCAGGGGTTGCACAGCGTCATTGACCAGAATCCTGACAAATGTTACTGTCGGCAGTAGCACCTCCCTAGCGCACTCAAGCCTCTCAACGACCATCCTTCCACCAAACGGAACCATATTTGACAAAATCCATGTCCTTAGCAAACTCGGATCGTCTGGGTCGAGTTTCTGGTGGGGAAGAAGATATTGTCGGAATAGGCCCAATGCTGAGTAAATGGACACCATTGTGTTATCGTGGGAGAAATCAGCGTATAAAGTGCGGCTGAGAGGGAAAGTCTCCGGCGAAGCGTCCAGCGTGCGGTTCGTTTGCGTGTTATCTCGCACAGGCTTCCCAGTTAGCCTGGCGAGGAGCTCATTCACGTATCCTACACCTCGTACGCGGCCGAGGTTACCCCCATGACTATGTCCGTTGTTGAGACTAGCTGACGAGAATAGAATTATAAACGGCTTACCCGTTGTCGTAGAACTTGTCGACGTCTCCGAAGTACTCAAACCCTCTGAACTCCTCCGAGGTGAATAGGCCGCAGAAGGGGCTCGGTGTCATGGTGGCTTGAGAATGGAAGGCGCAGAGTGACATCAAGTTGTAGGTATCTTTGTTAGACAAATTGGCACCAGGCGCGGCCAAATTGAGCCGCCGTGTGATAGGTGGTGCATATATAGCGAGCCATCTCTCACTCTCCGCATCACCATCGCCAGCATTAGGGCACATGTTGTCATCCAACGTAAGATTTCCCTAGAGAACCATGAAAAGCTGAACGGAAACCCGGAGAGAAATAAAATGTGCCGAACCGACTCTGGGAGGATGAGATCTACGCTTGCTTTGATCGTGTTGTGGCTGGCCACATTGAAACCTAGAGTCTCAAGACTAAATAGATGCCCAGACAAGGTAATGGGACTGAGCAGACCTGCGGTCCAGTTCGTGGCCGAATCCACCACACGGGTGGAACTCGCCGCCCTAACGAATGGGAGATTGTCGTTCGAGACGATGTGGGCATATCTGTCGAATGCAGCGACACCAGCGTCAAACGACCTGGGGGGTTCAATGAGCTCGCGCGGCAAGAGTTAGGGGGTCAAGCCTACTGCTTGGCTCCAAGCGGGAGCAAATCATTCTCTCCGAGGTCCCACGTGAAGTTCTTGAGAAAAACGAGGTAATCATCTTTATAGTCCTTGACACGTTTCAATTTGTCTACAGCAGATTTGCACTTCGCTGCGGCGTTGCTAGTTGGCCATCGCGTGCCATGTCGTTGCAACTATCGTTCGTTAGTGCGTAAATCCCCGGGAAATGAAAGATCCCACGCACGACGTGTACCTGATGGAACGCAATTCAGTGAGACTCTCAGGTGATACTAACAGGGTACTTACTTGAGATATGGTGCACATGGGGGGTGGGGAGACATACTTCGCGACGGGAATGTAAGGTGCGTACTGCGCCCATGTCCGCATCAAGCTCTCGGGTAACCCAATATCAGGAACATGATCGACGGGAAGGACTGTGTCTCGTCGCAACGATAGGCTTGGCCATTTGAACGGTATAATCCGCAACCAGAACCCCAAGAACGTCGCAAGGACCAAGAGTTGGACCGTGCGCCTACATCGTCGTTTGCCTAAGTGTGACGGCTCATTGACAAGGGGTGGGTGGTCTCTTTCTGTCGACTTCGAGATAATATCCATTCCGCAGGGATGTCAAACGGGGACGATGGGGATAATTTGAATTCAGCTTCAAGTTGCCGTCCACTGTCAACTACCTGTGTAATGACTTCAGGCTAATATTGGATCATTATCTTTTCTTCGTTTGAGGCGCTATAGCCAAGTGGTTACGGCGACAGATTAGAACTATCTTAGTCATCTGTTTCCCTTTGGGAGCGCAGGTTCGAGTCCTGCTGGCGTCGAAGACAATATTTTGCTGTTGTTTTTTATGTTCTCCTTGCTTTCCCATAGGCGCATGTACTTTCGCAACAATTGAATATCACATCTCAGGAAGGAAAGAAAAGATTTTGATTGCTATAACAATGTCCAAGTTCCAATGACGAAAATACTTCCCCAGGCAGGCGAGCAGTCGACTGGCATCATGATCATCTACTCAAGCAATCGCAACATCTAGACAAATTCTTTCCCAGCATCTACGCAGAGTAAAGTAGATTAAATTTTAGGAGGCAATTATGAGTTGGCAAGCTCCTTAGCAAGCTGCTCCGCCTTCGATTTCACGTCCTCAATTGTACCGGCCATGTAAAACGCAGACTCAGGAAGAGAGTCATGTTGACCTGATAGAATCTCCCTGAAGGAACGGACCGTATCCTTTAAGGGGACAAGCTTGCCCTCATAGCCAGTGAAGACTTGAGCAACCTGGAAAGGTTGCGACATGAAACGCTGGATCTTACGAGCACGCTCAACCTGCGAGTGATAGAATGAGGTTCAGGTACGAATATGCCTTGTGGCACTTACGGTGAGCTTATCTTCTTCGGACAACTCGTCCATACCCAGGATGGCAATAATATCCTGGAGGGACTTGTAGTCCTGGAGGATCTTCTGAACCGCAGTTGCAACGTCATAATGCTCCTTGCCGACCTGTCCGCCAGATGCCGTAAGCGATTCGAACTCTTTTCAAATAAGTCAGGCACTTACAATACGAGGGTCGAGCATGCGTGATTTAGAGTCAAGGGGATCGACGGCAGGGTAGATACCGAGCTCAGCAATCGAACGCGATAACACGGTAGTTGCATCCAAGTGAGCGAACGTAGTAGCGGGAGCAGGATCCGTCAAGTCATCGGCTGGGACATACACGGCTTGCACGGAGGTAATGGAACCCTTCTTCGTCGTGGTGATACGCTCTTGCCTAGAAACGAGATAAAGGGAGGTCCATAAATGTATAAATGACGTCAACTCACATGCCACCCATGTCTGTCGAGAGCGTAGGTTGATAACCGACGGCAGAGGGGATACGGCCGAGAAGAGCGGACACCTCGGAGCCGGCCTGGGTGAAGCGGAAGATGTTGTCGATGAATAGCAACACATCCTGGCCCTCCTCATCACGGAAGTACTCGGCGATGGTGAGACCAGTAAGAGCAACACGGGCACGAGCACCCGGGGGCTCATTCATCTGGCCGAAGACAAGAGCGACCTTAGAATCGCCCTCGAGGTTGATGACACCGGTTTCGATCATTTCATGGTACAAGTCGTTACCCTCACGGGTACGCTCGCCGACGCCTACAAAATCGCGCTCACGTGATGAGTTGAGACAACAACAGTCAGCTACATAGACTTACCGCAGAATATCGAGAAACCACCGTGTGCCTTTGCGACGTTGTTAATGAGTTCCTGAATTAATACTGTCTTGCCGACACCAGCACCACCGAAAAGGCCAATCTTGCCACCACGAGCATAAGGAGCAAGGAGGTCAACCACTTTAATACCGGTCTCCAGTACCTCAGCAGTCGTCGACTGTTCGACGAAAGCAGGAGGTTCAGCATGGATCGGCTTGCGGGCAACACCCTTGATGGGACCACGCTCATCTATGGGTTCGCCAATGACGTTCATGATGCGGCCGAGAGTATCACGACCAACGGGGATTTGAATGGGGGACCCGGTGTCCACGACTTTTTGGCCACGAACGAGACCCTCGGTACCATCCATGGCGATTGTACGGACGGAGTTCTCGCCAAGGTGGGAGGCAACCTCGAGGACAAGGCGACCCCCACGAAAGTCTTGGACCTCGAGGGCATTGAGAATCGGAGGCAGGTCATCAGTCTCGAATTGAACGTCGACAACAGCACCAATGACAGTCTTGACATGGCCGACAGGAGCCTTTGACTCTGTCGCGTATGAGCGCGCTGCACGGAGAATTACGTGTCAGTCAAGTTTTTGGGGAGAGCAGTGCACCGACGAGAAGTGCGGAAGCGAAGGATATAATATAGCAGAGAAAAGTAGGAAAAAATCTATCTTACCAGGAGTTGGGGATGAAAAGCGCGTTGGACGCAGGCTAGATTGAGCACCGGCAGAAGCAGAAAGCGCAACCTTGGAAAGGATGGGGGAGGACGTAGAAAAGAGGGCGTTGGTTCGCTTTGCGCTGTTCACCGCTCTGCGGGACAGACGAGTAACTCCGCGAGAAGTGAGCATTGTGTTAGACTGCGACGGCAACGACAACAACGAAGACGAGGTCGAGGTCGGGAAAAAGGTGTGGATATGCGTTGGCGAAAGAAGAATTCAGAACGCGGGACAGTATTTGACGTTTAAACTCAGACTCAACTCCGACTATAACGGTATGACCCGACTGACTGACAATTTTGATTGGCCAGTTTGTTAGGTTGGGTTGGTGGGTTGACGGTCTACACGGTCAAGAACTCGAACGCCTTGTGTGTAAGCTATGTACAACAGAGTCTATGATATGAGTTGCAGCCGAAAGAACGCAATTTGAAGCGGCATGAGACTTGCAATGACATCATGCCAATGCCAACCAACACGCGCCATTCGTTCTTGTCACACTTCCCTCTGTGCTGCCATTTCCTTGCACCGTACACAGTTCCCGCGGGCATGCTGAATTGGGATTGAGAAACTCCATACATCCTTATCATGATATCTCGTCTTGCACTGAGGTCTCACTTCCCTCTACAGAGAATCAACATTGGTGCTCGACCACCATGCAATCTCCGTTTCTTGTCTGTCTCACCAACGTCAACGCCACCCAGTCCCAATCGATTTCTACGTGTTACTCGTACTGCCGCCAAGTACACCGCTTTCACTTGTTTCTCAGCCGTTCTCGGTCTCACTGTCCTTGTCGGCGGAGTATTCATTCACGATGCTTTCACATACTCCGATAAGCACGTAGACCGTGTCCCCGTGTCCCCTCTAGCGTTGCATCCAGAACGTGGCGGTCCGAAGAACCTTCCAATCGCCAGTGTGCTCGTTGGTGATGAAGATGATGGTGCGCTCGTAGCTGGACAGGACAAACCGAGACTAGTAATAGTTGGTGGAGGTTGGGGTGTACGTCCTTCCTTTTTTTGTTTTGAACACCCCTTTCTTGAATATTAGGAATTGTCAGGCTGTGGGTGTGTTGCAGACAATCCATCCCGGTGACTACCACGTAACCATTGTTTCTCCTGATACTTTCACTACCTTCACTCCACTCCTCCCTTGTAAGTCTGTTGTTATCTTAAAGTGTACTCTCCCTGAATGATTCTCTGTTTTAGCTGCGGCTGTTGGGACGGTCTCCGTTCGTTCCCTCATCGAATCACTCCGAAAGGTCATAGCACGCCTACATGGACAACTCATTAATGGACGAGCCGTTGATATCGTCATGTCTGACCGTCTACTTGAAGTAGAAACGGTGTGTGCCACCGGCGAACATCGTAATATCTATCTCCCGTGCGCTTGCTACCGTCGTTTGAATGCTTCGATAACCTGATATACTGTCATAGCTATGATAAGCTTGTGATAGCAGTGGGGTCAGTATCCAGCACCCATGGCGTTCCCGGTCTTGAGCATTGTTTCCAACTTAAAACAGTCGGAGATGCACAAGCCATACGTCGCCGAATATTAGGTAGGTATTTTCACTCCCCAAATCTGCCAGTTCTTTTCACCCATTTTGTGTCGCAGACAACTTTGAGAGCGCCTCGCTTCCGTCAACCTCCGAAGAGGAGCGTAAACGTTTGCTTAGTTTCGTAGTTTGTGGAGGAGGCCCAACTGGTGTGGAAACGGCAGCTGTACGCATTTTTGTATATGCTTGCATTCGCTCTCTCACACACCTATCAGGAGATCTTTGATCTGTGCCAGGAAGATATTATCAACTACGTGGGTTCTAAGCCGTCAAGTCCTTTGAGTACGCGACCAGCATGATGACGATTTTCTTAGTTCCCGAAGTTACTTAGAAAAGACGTTTCCATTCACGTCATTCAGTCCAGGGAACACATCTTGAACACGGTGCGTTTTCAAAAGTGAGACCTAATGATATTTATTGATCCCGTCTCTACGCAGTACTCTGAGGCGATCTCGAAATATGCGGAGGACAAATTTCAACGTGATGACGTTGAGCTAGTCACCTCAGCGCGGTAGGTCCTTCAGCCTGTTTTTGATATTGTGACTGAGTAACTCTCAGCGTGCGGGAAGTACATCCCGATCAAGTCGTTTACACCACCAGAGATCCCGACACCGGTAAAGTTATCGAGCACACCATTCCCACAAATTTCGTCCTGTGGTCAACTGGAATATCCATGAACCCATTTACTTCCCGTGTATCCAGCCTTCTACCAAATCAAGTTCACAAGAAAGCAATTGAGGTCGATGCGCACCTTCGCGTAAAGGGAGCACCCCTTGGGGATGTTTACGCTATCGGAGATTGCGCTACGGTGAGCATGGTAACATCAGGTGGAGATGTAGGCTTATTCGTCCAAAAGATTGAGACTTCCATTGTGTCGCATTTATTGGAGCTTGTCGAAGAGGCGGACCGAAACCGAGACGGGAAGATTGACTTTGAGGAGTGGGAGATTATGGGTGAGCCTCGGCGGTTAGCCAAATCATCAATCACTAATGGCATGCGACTAGTTAAACGGATCAAGAAACAAATACCCATGGCCGCCACTCACCTCGAGAAGGCCTGTAACTCTCGTGTCAATACGTTTCGCCGCTTACCAGGAGCTTCAGGTCCGGTCCTTGTTTGACCTCTACGACTCGGATTCCGACAACACGCTGAATCTTAATGAGCTCGCCGTGCTCCTGCAAGAGATTGGCAACAAAATTACTGCCCTTCCCGCCGTAAGTGCACTACGCCAGCATTCATAATGCACGCCCTAGCTTCACCCGTTATAGACCGCACAAGTAGCGTCTCAGCAAGGCAAATACCTCGGCCACAAACTCCATCTCCTTGCCGCCAAACGTGATGTTCTTCTTGCCAACGAGCTTCCACCAGCAACCGACGAAGCTGTCGCCGGGGCTTTCAACTACCGCCATCTTGGTAGCCTTGCGTATATCGGCAATGCCGCGGTATTCGACTTCGGTCGACTGAGTTTCATGGGTGGACTGGCGGCCATGTACGCGTGGCGCAGTATCTATTGGAGTGAACAGGTGAGCATGAGAACGAGGGCGCTGTTGATGATCGATTGGGTTGTGCGGTACGTGCCAACACTACCGTGCGTAGTAGAGATCCAGGCTGATTTACGGTATGGACACCCAGTGGTGTGTGGGGCAGAGATCTGTCGAGATTGTAGTGGATAGAAATCCCCACACTTGGGATCGACTTTCGTGTTTCGGAGGTGCTAGGAATAATACACCTACTAGACCACCACTGAGTCTTTCTTCACTCATGTGCACTTGGCCCTTTAAAACCCTGATAACAAAGTTCATACCGTGGAGACGCGTGACATGATCGACGGTGTATTCGAAAATAGTTAATAAGAAACCGCCGCCTAAGGCTCCGACCATTCGAACGACCCTATGGTAGCTGTCCTCCCCGAAAACGATCCCGGACCGGGCGAAAGGATCGTCAACTTCCGATTGGGTACATCGACGTTGGTTCTAGGCTCCCAATCAGAACGGCCAAAGTCAACAGATTGTGAAGACAAACATGGCGAGAAAGCCGGAGACTTGTAGATCAAGCACCTCCTCGTCGTACCGCTCCGTCTCTTCCGGGTGCACTGGCGTTGCAAGGAGGGCGACGATCGCATTGAGTAGGCCCGAGCCGGGAGAGGCGGGGTCGAGCTGTATGGGGTGCATCTCGTTCACAGTGCGCGTCGCGCCGATCGGAAGCGCCGACGACGGTGCCATCGATTCTGAGTGGACAAACACGTCAGCGGGCCCTCCCGGAGGCGAGAAGGTAACAAGCAGCAAAACTCACTTTCGCCTATGCGCAGGAAGGTGAGCTCCCCGAACGGAATTACCGAACTGCTGGGCGCCAGGCGCCCGTCGAAGTCGGCCTCCCCGATTACCGAAGCCGACAGTCCGCGTGGGGGCGTGACGACCTGGCCATACATGTAAGTGTATATCTGCTGAGCGTGAATGCGTTGTCGATATTGCATGTCGAGCTCGACGACCTGGACGCGGATGTCAGTGGAGAGCACGACGGTAACGGCTCCAGATGCACGCACGCCACCAGACTTTGGAATCTTGACGACTGTCATCCGACTGCCGTACGCGCGCTGCACCTCAACGTTCAGTTTTTCGTGGCCCACGACAAGGATCACGTTTACTACAGATCTGAGTGAATGTTCATCCTAGAGGGCAGCGAGGAAGTCAACTTACTGCGGAAGGCATCCACACATGCTCGGATCAGTGTTTGTCGGTGGTCTGCTGATGTACTCGACGGAGATGATGCGAAGCTCGACGGTGTGTCGACAATGATGCCAGAGGAACGACCTACGCCGAGGTCTTGGGACGTAATAGCAAACAGAAGCTAGGCGACCAACCTTCTGGATCGAGATCATGCCGCTCTACGACGTTCTCACCCAAGTTGCGGATGAGGCGGTCCATGAGGAGTGGGTTGCGTTTGATATCAGGGTGGCCATACCAATAGACCAAAGGGAGAAGCGCGTTAGAGGATAGGATGGTCGGTGCTGATGTCGCTGCGGAGCCTAATGGGCTTGCTGGAGAAGAAGTACCAAGCGAAGCAGTGACAGGCGCGGCAGAGATGGTACCCGGGATTGTCCATCCTCCCTACTTGTACTTGTCTCTAACAAGGGTACTCCAAAGAAAAGCGCCGAGACACGCACCTCGCTCGGGTCGGTATTCACGTATATCGGAGTCCATCCTTGACCAGCTCTCACAGCGTAGTTGGTGAGTATTTTGCACACTGATGTTTTTCCAGAGTTTTCTGGTCCGAGGACAAGAACTCGCGGAGGCCCTGAATCTACTTCTGCGTCTGGGCCAGGGGGGAGAGGCGAGCCCTGGTGCACGCTTAGTGCGCGGACGCGCATCTTTTCAAGGGCGAGATGGACATTCGCGTATGCATACATCGGGGTCTCGTCAGAGACATACTCCGTCGATGGCGTTCCTGTGACGTGCGTAACAGTCTATACGATTTCAGTGACAACAAACGGCAAAACTCATCTCGATCGTACAACCCTGCCAGGTGAAGACGGCTGCCTTGCATTCGTGGCCGAAGAGATAGTATTTACCTTCGGCAAGCTCTGCGCCGAACACTTCAGCAAAACCTTTCAGAAGCTGGGGATTACACTTGTAAGTATTGCGGTACTTGTCGTGAAACCTACCGTGAAACCTACCCTGATGGCTAGAGAACTTCCGGGATCGAGCTCAAACCTGTACTCGGTCTCTCGGTCAAGCACCCATTCTTTGATATGTGAACTGCCTGGATCGCCGGCTGACATGGGAGACAGAAATCACTCGATTATGAGTCAACAGGCAAGATTTCGTGGTGAACTTCTGTTGTTAGGTCCTAGAGATACGCAGGATGAACACAAGCGCACTCGAAGGAAGAGTTTGCAAACAGGCGGCGTCAACGCGTCGTGAACGTACCGGCCCGGAGAACTTTTGGCCGCGCGGTGCCGACGCACGATGGTCCAGCAAGCCTATCGTAATTTGTAAATCATGTCCATAACTTTCCCGCAATTCTGAGTAGGCCATTTGTACCAAACACTTCGCCTGTTGCTAATCATCTCGCCAAAGCACGTAAAGAGCTTAGTGAGCAGAGAATATTGCAATTTCTGCATTGAATTTCTGACGCCTCGAACACATCCCAATCTCGGTGCACCCCAGCAACGATGCGCTGCTTTTCTACTGCAGTGGTCTAATATTCGATTGTATGAGTAAATGGTGTTACAATTACAATTCCGGGATGAATCGTAGCAGGTCATAGAAATGACGCCATCTTCACCGGTTTGCGCACTGCCGCTGAGTTGCCCTCTTTGAATCTGAATGACACCCGGTACGCAGGCATTGCCTTTCGCCGCGAAGATGGGGGTTTGTTCGCAGCGGTTGTCGTGATCGGCCGTCCAAAAAAGTCGGTGGGAGGCTGTACGCATATTAGGACTCAGTATTACGTTGGATATGACACCGAAAAGAAGCGGACCTTTTCCATGACGTCCGCATCGGCTGCGGCAGTTTTGGTGCGTTTTTGTGGTGGCTCATCTCCGATGGCGGTAGCGGAAGAAACGAGCATTCCCTCACCCTCTGCTGGAGAGGGGTCCTCTTCGGGCCCATCGGCCTCCCTTGCCCTAGCAACAGCCAAAGTGCCCAAGATTGAGCCACGCGCCAATGTGGTATGGTTCCAAATGTAAACTTACGCTGCGCCACCGAAGAAAGTAGAAGACTTGGTCGACTTTGTCCGCTCCATCGCTTCCGCATGGCGGACGGCGAGCTGAGCGTCGATCTGCGGAAGCACGTTGTAAGTTGCGTGCATCGTCAGGCCTTGGTTGACGATAAACGCGGACCGACCTCAGTAGCAACAAGGTGTCGCACGGCGTAGCGCGGTGCTGCAATATCGGCTGCCCGCTTGCCATCGTATGTCACGAATACATCCACTGGACTGTAGCTGGCATGAGCGCTCTTGTCCACCTGTACAGAGTGTAGGACCTACGGATCAAGTCGGTACATTGGCTGTCCGTCTTCGGTCTTCTCTTGTACGAAACGCAGCTCCAGAGAGACCATGATGTTTACGAGCCTGAAGAGCACGGCTTTCTCCTCCGGACGTATCACCTGGCTATTGACCTAGGTATCGCGTGTTACTCCAGCGTGCAGGTGAGTGCAAGTTGGACAGGTTACATACGGGACGAATGGGCGGAGAGATGATTCGATTGAGAAGCGGCCCAAACTCGAGGCTCAGCACGGGATCGCTGACAAGGCCACGGAAGTGACCAGACAAACGCGCATTGCCCGTACGCACCGCCCGCGCGAGCGACTTACAGACCTCTTCATTCGTACGCGTCTTGACATGACACTGCTCTGTTGTTAGGTACGCATACAGATCACGGTGACAGTGGGCCCACCTCCCAATCGGCCTTTGGCCGTTCCACGCGCGACCCGCCGCGCTCTTGGAAGAGTGGAAAGAAAGGAACGATGGTGTACGAGAGGTACTGTAAAACGCCGTACTCTCGTTCGGCGCGCATGGAGCCCGAGAGGACATCGTACGTGACTAGCCATTCGTTCGCCTTGATGTACCGCGCGAACGTCGCGTCGTGCTGGTGGAGGTTCGCATAGTGCTCGAAGCACCCAAGCGCGACACGATCTAGTGTGCCTGTCGCCTCAAGTGCCTGGCTGAGGCGTTCCACGTACTTGTTTTCTTCGGCTTCTCCCATACCGCGCTCCTTGACACGCTTTTTGCTCATTGGGCAAAAGAGATCGGTCAAAACGTTAAGGTAATTCGTGTCTGCTTCTTTCATGCCTGCCGTCGCGCTGCGGACCAACTGCTCGGTTACGTCTTGACACCGTGCCTTGATGAACTGGAGGAATAGTCATGAAACCACGAGATGTATTGTCACGTTTAATCGATGGCAAACCTGAAGGGTGTTGAGGCAACCACGCAAGTCGCCGAGGGATATCCCGACAAGCGTGCTTAGCGCTCTTGAGTCGGTCCTGAGACCTTCTGCATCGCAAATATTCCGAAGCCGCCTCACGACGTGTATGTCTGCAGGACGCGTGAAGCGAATCACACGTGCCAGAGGCCGTAGCTTTGCCAGCGACGACGCATATAGATCGTTGCATATGCAGATGATGGGACGCCGAAGGATCTGCTTGCCTTTATCCCCCTTCTTTTTACTGCGAGTCTTGTTGGTTCTCTCGTAGGTGAGTTGTATGAGTCTGTTGATGAACCCGTGCGCCTGGAGGCAACTTCAACAAATGACTTGATTTCGAGGGGTTCGTGACTCACATTGTCTCCGGTAGCTCCGTCGATTTCGTCGATGACGACGAGGACAGGCTTTGAGCTTCCGACGGCATAACCCGATTCTAATGCCGGACGTATTCGCTCGTCCACAACCTGACCCGACCGTGCATCACTGAAACAGACTTCTTAGGCCCGTAGTAAGCCTAGAAATGCAGGAGGCATACCTTGCATTGATTTCGAAGACATCGTACCCTGCTTGCGTAGCAACGACGTGCGCAAGGGTCGTCTTTCCTAGGCCAGGAGGGCCGGACAACAATAGTATCTATCATCGACCTAAGCCGACACAGAAAGCTTTCTCCTAAAGAAAGCTCACCTTCTCCTGTGGTCGACCTGATTCGTCTTCTAAATTCGCGAATCTCTCTTCGTCTCTTGCGCGCTTCTTCCCCTTACCCTTGCCAAATACACATTGGTCCCACTGCTTTACCCACGCAAGCACTTCTCGGTGTACACGCTCGTCTCCGAGAAGGTCGGTAAAGCGTTTAGGGCGGTAGCGATCGACCCAAAGGGTCTCTTCTGTCCTCGAGGAAGGTCCAGAGGAAGGTGAATGATTAGTGTCTGGCTGCATGAGCCGCTGGGCAGTAGTAACTGAAAGCTCGTCCATGAGGCGATGAATGGGAACGTCCAGGAGGCTTTTGATTGGTCTCTCAGATGAGGATTGTTTCTGCTACGGTTAAACGTGAGCCTAGTTAATACCTTGCGTCGGGGATGCGTACCGAAGGAGCAATAGTGCGAGATTTTCTTCTTATGAAGACCGTCTTGCCGTCAAATGTACTAGAACGTAGCGATGGGCGCGGGAGGATTATTGGTCCATTTGACGCTGTAGCTGAGTTACCTGCACTTGCGTTTGGTCGAGGATAGCGACGGAGGAGATCGGCCATATCGGGGAAGTCATCATCTAGAGACGGTGACAACTAGTGGAGTAGTCTAGGAGCGATTAAATCTCACCTTGAGACTGCGGTGGAAGGTCGCCACGAAGTGTGAAACTGTGGTCTGTTATATGTTACCAGTCAGGTAAGACGAATGATAGTACCACATCGAAACCCACCCGTCTCTGCACTCGCTAAGCTTAACAATCCGTTCTGTCTGAAGGGTGATGTAGTGGTGGTCGACAAGAAGTGCGGCGGGTTGCCTATGTCTGGTATGGCTGACCGAGGCTGGCAAGGGCTTGGAGGCTGGTTTGCTAAGCGGCCCCCAAGAAGCCCATTGGGGACGAAGCTGTCTTCCTTGGTAAGAATGGAGTCGGCCCCCGTTGATTCTTCGGTTTGTAGGAGGCCAGTTGGTCTAAAGGTCGCGTCGACCATGGTGCGAGGCAATTCAGTTCTCGAGACGCGTTATCGTTGCTGATATAAGTACGATCCATCACGTGGTCGCGTTCACTCGCATGCTAGCAAGGTGATCGGTTTAGCGCTGTCGAAAAGTCGTTAAATGTCGACCAGCAGCGCAATAAATCCGTACGAAGATCACCCGAGTCTATCCCCACTCGAAGCTGAGGTCCTTTGGGAGTACGCCAAGTTAAATCAGCATGTCAAGGATGTGCGTACCATACCCAGTCCGGTCCCCCAATACATGAGCTAAATGAATGATTACAGTTGGTCGCCCAAACACGCACTCTGAACCAGACGCACGAAGGGACGATGTTGGAACAGCTTAGAGTTTTGGAAAGGAAGATGGGCTTGGTTTTGACGTTGGTAAGTACCCCCACTCTCTTTTTGATTGCTTCACCTATGCGCGGCCAAAGTTCAAGGCATCTGTCTGGGGCGTTATGAGCGACCAGTCATTTTCGACACACCCGCAGGACGACAGTGTTGCCAACGCACTTTAATTCATTTTGTACTATTTACTACATTGTACCTTTACTTTGTCGTCAACCCACCTGCAGCCCGCTGAGCCTCGTACTCGTCCCGCTGACCGCATTTACGTCCAATATAACAAGCTTCCCGTCCACGCCACTCGTGCTCACACGGCTCACCACACTCGGAGCACCTTCGTACGGGCGGATGTCCGTGGTCGTGTTTTGGTGCACCGTGAACAACACCGTGTCCGTCGCGAGCTGACCAGGGCTACTGCCCAAACATAGCCCAACCCTTGTCATCGCCTCCCGAGCTGCCGACCTCGGAAACCTTCCATTGCCAGCCTAGTAGAAGCTACACCACCCGCCTTCGTCATAGCCATCACCGCCTTAGTCGTTCGCCGCCGAACGCCTTCTCCTCGCCTTCACCTCCCCCCTTCATCCCGCATCTCCTCGCTCTCCTCGCCTTTCATCCTCCTTGTTTTCCTCCATCCTCACTCCCTACCTTGCATCCGCGCTCTCACGTCCCGGCTCAGAGGGCGAATTACGTCGCTCCAGCTCTTTCTCTTGTCTTGTTACCACCTCTCCCTATCCCGGATCCACTCCGCCTTCGAACTCACACGGACTTGACGCCGTACAACACGATCGCATCACTCTGCATTGTCATGGGGCTTATAAGGGCGATAGGCTTGACGCCCTAATTCTCGAACAGTGCGATCGCACTCTCAAAGACTGGGACAATCACAATGTTTTGGAGCTGTGAGTACCAGCAGTCATGTTGACGTGTTTTTCCCCACATCGTCAATATTTTTCCTGCAGAAAATAGGTCTACAGGATGGTACGAGACCTCCATACAGTGGGGATAGTCCACGGTGATCTTGAACCCCGAAACATCGTGCGCGTTCCAGGAGGAGGTTCCGTCTGATTGATTTGTCAGATAAAATTTCCACACAAGTATGTCTTGGCAAGGCATACTTGCGTGGAAAATTCATGTAACACCTGATATTGGAATAGGATGAACCTTCGTCTACGAATCCCTCGCAGGTGTGATGAACTGCAAGCACAAAACGTATTATGTGAGCAGCGTGCCTGGCAGGCACCTTGGCAATCTGGAGAAGACTCCGGTTTGGCTGTGATAGAGCCCACTGCCCAGTGCTTACGCCAAGCTTATCGACTACTGCTTCAGTGCTGTACTCTTCCACCTGTCCCGTGTTACCAAGTTACATGCGTCTTGGGCCGGCCAGACCAATTACTGGCACCCTAGCCGCTCCAGACGCCTTTTCGTCCCAAAAGACCACGTAGGTCACCTAGACTGCTGTGATGTTGTCGAGACTTTAGTGCGTGGCAATGGTGAGCTCAGTGGGGAAAACGCTCTGTCAATCAACGACTCTTCCCGTTAGGCGGCGGTATCTCACATATTCTTCGGTGCAACTATGGTCACAGGTTTGCTCGCTGCCATTCTGCCGACATAGGTAGATCGCTGAAACCATACCAGCGTGTTGGCCTCTTTCCAGGTCCACCTCAATTGGTACACACACTCACGCTGCTCTCGCGGCTTCTGCTAGTGCCATTCTCAATCAGGCAGTCGTGCAACTCGGCCGCGCTCGCGCCGCACCAGCCGCGGCTGCTCGAGCTCAAGGAGGAGCTCAACCGGGCGTACCAGACGGCAATATCGGCGTGCAGCGCGTCGCGCTCGGCAGCGTCGCGTGTACGAGGAGTCCGGCGTGAGCATGTTGCCCATGCTCCTAATGCCCTTCGTGCAACTGCCCGTCACGCTTGGGATGTTCTTTGGCGTCAAGCGGCTCTGCGCCTGAAGGCCCCTCGGGCAGCTCCACTGGAACGGCGTGTCGTTCCTCCCTGATCTCACGGTCGCGGACCCGTTCTACGTGCTGCCAATTGCGGCCGCGGTGCTCATGAACGTGCAGCTCTCGGCGCGTGCTTCGTTAGTTCATGCGGGATGCTCCTTTCTTCTCACTGACGTTCCATTCCATTACCGTAGGTTGGCGCAAGCGACATGGCTGCGACTGCGGACCGCACGACCGCGGCTCACGTGATTAATGCGTTCTGCGTTGTCTCGGTCATTGTCTCGGTCATCTCTATACTGCTCATGGGCCAATTCCCATCTGTGAGTGTGCTATTTTCCCCCTCCTCACCTCCATTCTCTTCCAGGGCATCATCTCGTACGTCTTGACGGGGATCGCGGCAATCCTCGTGCAAACTTCTATCTTGAGGCAAGATGCCATCCGTCGGATCTTGCGTACCCTACCTGTGCCGAAGAACACGAATACGAAGCCCGTGACATTCCAATAATCCATTGACCACCTCAAAAAGTGGTTCCACGACCAAAATCAGATCATACAGGAGCGTACTGAAAAGGGCAGGAAGTGGTAACATTGGACATCTACAGTACCTTATCCATGTGGGTTATGCATTTATTCACCTCCCCTTTTAATTGATGGATTGTTCTCAAGTCCGTCCCAACGATATTGAAGCGCTTTTACTCTCCTCCAAAGTCTTCCGTCTCCCTGCAGAAACAAACCTCTGTGAGCGAATGCAACCCATGAGAGAAATTCTAAAAGAAACACACTCGATTGCGAAACAGAGTTTGAGCTTCAGACTCTCATAGCCCTCGTACGGCGGTAGGTCGAGGCAATCGAAGTACGTGATGCCAGTCGGGTCACTCCTTTCGGTTGTGAAGCGGCACGGCCGGTCGCTGCCCTGGAGATCCTTGAAGCCGTTGATGACCACACTTGAGGTGTTCGTGGTGAATTGGAGCGGGCGCGCCTAGCGCCCCGCGAGCAACGAGCGGAGGCACACCCAGAACCACACATCACCCGGTCCCTCCTCTCGAACCCGCGGTTGTCGGTGAACCCTATCCAGTTGTCAATGCCGATCTCCCATGATTCTCTATCTAGTTCGTGCTTGTCGAACACGTGTGGCAGGTCCAGCAGCTTGATCTGTAGCATGTTGACTGCAGGCGGGTGGATATATTAGTGGATGGGAGATAAGTCGCGCATTGTCTGCTGTATGATTTCAAAGCAGCCATCAATATTGCTGTGGAAGAAGTGGCGCAACCACCGTGCGCCGAGCACGCGAACAAGCCGCAGCTCGAGTTGAACATCTCGTGCGAGAAGGAAGAACTACTCGCGGGAGATGCCGTCATAGTCGAGAGCACGTCCTCAAAGGCCTCAAACCCGACCTTGACCCGCTTGCGGAGGTCCTACGATGCATGATCACCGTGAAGTTGTCCTTGCTTGAAGACCCACCCGCTGCCCGGGTTCACGCGTATGTCGTACTTGGCGTCGCTTCGGAAGTAGACAATATTCCGCCGGTAGTCGCACGACGAACTGCGGCGCATCCGGGTCTGCATCGGCCGCTGGCAGCCGCAGGTCGTCCCACGTAGTCGTGCGCGTGTTATGGACCACAAAGTAGATGCGCTGCGTCGACGTGCGCATTTCACAGAATAATATGATACCTAGCGCGGTCGTCGCCGCCGCGGAGGGTCATTCCACGTTGTCGTACGCGTGCCGATGAAATAGTAAGGACAGCCATCGGGCATGCGGCGCTCAAGGCGGCGCACCTCTCATCCGAGGACCAAGCGAACGCCGGCGTAGAAGCCGTTATGCGTTGGCTGTATTCGGAGGGCGTGAGTAGCTAGAATAGGTGCCGACAGATCGGGATTGACGCATCCAGGTAGTGCTGCGCGTATTGTGGTCGACGTCGTATGGGCACCCGCGCTGGTCGTCTCAGAGCTTCCATCTTGTTTCGTCACGAGGTCGGGCGTCTGTCCTGTCAGAGTCTCTATTCATATCGGGTGAAGGCCTGATATCAGCCTCTCCTCTGACTCATCTCCCAGTGACCGGTGGCATGTCTTCGACTTGCCCCGTAACCGCGATATCACCTGCTTCAAGCTTTCAATTAATCTTCAGCACTGCCTTGAAGGCCTACGAGAAGCGGACGAAGACGGACCTCCTCGTTCATCCCCTCGCATCTCAGCTTCAAGCATGCAGCTCCCCGGGTTCGATTCTTGCTTTGCTTCAAGATCAAGCAGATGATTTGGCTCAAGCTCGAAGAAGCGACGAAAGATTGACAAAATGGCTCAACCCTACAGTTAACGTCCTTCTCGCATTTTCAGCTACCCTAGGCGAAGGGGTTAGTCTGGTAAGGCTCAGGGCGATATCTTCTTAGGATTACGCTTTGACAGCGAGTACTCAGGTTTTCTCACCCGCGAAAGTGATCTTCGCGGGTGCTGGCGTCCTCCTCCTGGTCTGCCTCTTTCTCTACCTCTCACTGCAATCGATGTTGACCCGAAGCTCCTCAGGCAGCTAAAGATGTTAGCACAGCCCAAGAAGCTCTCATAGACATCTTTGAACGCGTTGAGAACTTTTTCAAACGCCTCGAGACCTATACCGAAGTTCCACCAACCGTGGCGATGACGGACATCATTGTGAAGATATTGGTTGAAGTACTTAATATCCTCGCTATTGCGACAAAGGAGATAAAACAGGGACGAACAAGTGAGCGTCCAAGACCCCCTTCGATGTATCTATTCCACTCATCCTTGATCAGAAAAATATTTTAAGAAGTTGGTGGGGAAGACCGATATCGAAGACGCTCTCCGCAGATTGGACAAATTAACACAGGATGAAGTTCGGATGGCAACCGCGCAACTCTTAAAGATAACTCATGGCGTCGACGACAAAGTAATGAAGATCGACGACGACGTTAAGGGTGTCGATGATAAAGTGAAGCGTATCGATGACAAAGTGAACGATGTCAACCATACAGTCAAATTGGTACTCGATGGTGCGTGATGCGCGATATCTCCTACCGACACCGTCGTGAACGTCTATATGGCCAGACGGAAAGGAAACAAAGGTTGTCGCGAGAGAAGCAACAACGATCATGCGACTTCTGGCAAACAACGTCGACGAAGTGAAGCGTTCGTAGTACCGTGACCCACCCCTGTCGTTCGTCGATGCTTAAATATCCTTACAGGCAACCAGTGGCGACAGGATCTCCGAAAGTGGCTCTCATCTCCCGATCCATCCACAAATCACATTATCTCGTGCGGCGTTCAGCACGATGGAACTGCAAAGTGGTTCTTTCGAGGTAGTCTTTTCGAAGAATGGAAGGCCACCGGTTCCCTTTTGTGGATCCATGGGAAGCGTACGTCACCCAACCCTTCCCTGTCCCACTCAAATGAGACTTGTATATGTAGCGGGCTCTGGGAAGAGTGTCCTTTGGTGCGCTGTTTCTCATGTATTTTCTTTTGGGGTAACCTAAGTTATTTACTAGCTCTGCGATCATCCAAGATATCATGGCCGAGCGCGATGCTGGACTGGCATTTATGGCATATTTTTACTTCGACTTCAGGGATACCGATAAGCAAGATCGCCGCAACTTACTCCTTTCTCTTCTTTCTCAGCTTTCTGCTCGCTCCGATCTTTGCTGCGATATGCTCTACCGCATATACCTGACTCACGACAACGGCGCACATAAGCCCACTGACGACGCGTTGATGCAAGTCCTGAAGGAGACACTTACATTTTCCAATCAAAGTCCAATCTACATGATTATAGACGCGCTCGACGAGTGTCCCAACACTTTTGGGTTGCCACCCCCCAGGGAATTAGTCGTGGATCTCGTGAAGGAACTTGTGGAACTCTCCCTCCCACATCTTCATATATGCGTCACCAGTCGCCCCGAATTCGACATCCAAACTGCTCTGGAGCCCTTGATGCCTCGTCAGGTGTCCCTTCACGACCAAACTGGGCAACAGAAGGACATCGTCGAGTATGTCAGCTCTGTCGTCCACTCGGACGCGAGGATGGGCAAATGGCGGGACCAGGATCAGAACTTGGTCATCGAGACGCTCTCCGACAGAGCCGATGGGATGTAAGTACCCAATTGCTGTAGGCACATCATCCTTACTCATATTATTACAGGTTCCGGTGGGTCTTCTGCCAACTGGAGACTCTACGCCACTGTTTCCCGCCTAGTCTGCGACGTACTCTTCGGGAACTTCCTGAATCCCTGGACGAAACTTACGAGCGTATCTTGAAGAATATGAACAAGTCAACCCGAGCTCATGCCCATCGTCTCTTGCAATGTCTTACGGTGGCAGTTCGGCCTCTCCGCCTTGAAGAGCTCGCAGAAGTACTTGCGTTTGACTTCGATGAGGCGCCGGGAGGAATTCCAAAGCTAAATGCGGACTGGCGCCGGGAAGATCAAGAACAAGCTGTACTATTGACCTGCTCCAGTTTGATCACCCTCATTCATGATGGTGAATCACGTGTCGTTCAGTTCTCGCACTTCTCGGTAAAAGAATTCCTAACGTCGGATCGTCTCGCCTCCGCCATCGGAGACGTCTCATTCTACCACATCCCCCTCGAACCCGCTCATACGATACTCGCACGAGCCTGCCTGGGGGTCTTGCTACGTTTGGAGGATAGCCCTCGCAAAACCTCTGTGCGGCGCTTTCCCCTCGCAGAGTACGCTGCTCAACACTGGGTCGACCATGCCCTGGTTGAAAACGTGTCGTCGCGCGTGAAAGATGGGATGGAAAGTCTGTTTGACCTGGACAAGCCTCACTTTTTGCGATGGACCCAGATCCACGACATGGACGAGATTGATTTGTGGTTACTCGATGTTGAGCCTGAGCGTCCGCATCTGCCTGAAGCAACTCTTGTGTATTATGTCGCCCTCTGTGGGTTCTGTGACATGGTGGAGAAGCTCACTAGCGAGCACCCAGAGCACTTGAACTCGAGGGGCGGCGCTTGCGGAACGGCATTACACGTTGCGTCAAGAAGGAATCACCTCAAAGTTGCGCAGTCACTGCTAGAGCACGACGCAGAAGTAAATACCCTGGGTTATTGGGGGCGGACTCCTCTGCACTTCGCATCGCTATGGGGACATCTCGAAATCGGGCGGTTGTTACTCGAACACGGTGCTGACGTGAATGCCAAGCAGCGCGACCACTGGACCCCACTCCATCTGGCGGCTTCCAACGGATATTTTGAGCTCGTTTTGATGCTTCTCATGCATAATGCGGATGTCAGCGCTCGAACCGACATCGGACACACCCCGTTACACGAATCATCAGGAGACGGACAGGTCAATATCGCACGGCTACTGCTGGATCACGGCGCTGATCCTAAGGCACGAAGCAGGGACCAGTCGACACCATTGCATGTGGCATCGATCAATGGGAAGTTGGAGGTTGTACGCCTATTACTCGAACGAGGAGTGGATGTAGACGCTGAGGATGATGAAGGCAATACCGCGTATCAGATTGCACTGAATCATGGGTACGACGAGCTTGCTCAGTTGTTGTCAGGGTGTCGCGAACAAGACGTAACTTAGGATTTCAGGTTTCCTCTAGGCATAGCTACTGTACGTACTACAATGACCTTTTCACCACCAATGAGATGTATCAAGCAGCCGCACTCTACGCTCTACTGATACCAGCAAGTCTTGCTATCAGTGATCTTGAAGTTGGATCCGACGGTCTGCACGGTCCTAGATACTGGTAGTCGTGCGGGGATACGTCAAAGACATTTCTCCTTAAGATATCCATAATCAAGCACGAAACTATTGAATTCATTAGCATGTGATCCTCGCTAGGTGAAAAGGTGATGGTTGGTACCCATCATCTCAACCATGTGTGCGGAGTGCACATCGTGAACTTCAAGAAAGTGAGACCCCATGCCCGGTATAGGTGAGGGGCGGAGTCGGTGTCCAATCTGGACACTGTTGAGGTAAAATGCAGATCTGAGCTTGCCAGAGTTACTGCAACGGAGCTTGCGGAAAGAAGTTAGACGAAGTGCAAGATTTCAAACATGGGGCGTCAGTACCTCAAGGGAGTGTCGCGTGGCTACCCACACGGCGCCTATCCGTGTCGGCACTTTTAGTTCTGATGATCTGTGAGGACTAGAACGAACAGAGGTCATGTCGTGAGCGATTGTAGGAGATGAAGGACCAGTGACATACACGATAGTGACGCTCTCGCAGCCATTAAAGAGTGGCGTAACCCCATCCAGAGTTTCGCCTTTTAAGCTAATCGATAGTGGGACGCGGCCGGCCCACACTATTTCAGCAACTTGTCTTTGATGGATGTCTGTGATGACGGTTCGGCGGCGGCGGATACAGGTGTCCTTCGCACCGGCAACAGGATGATAGATGCGTTCCGTAGTGTAAAAGGATTCAGTGCGGACAACAAATAGTTGAACGCCGGAGCCCATGTCTGCGATAGAGGAATTGAGCAAGTCGGAGGACATGTACTTGAGAAGCATCGCTAAGTGGGAATTTTGGATGAGGAATGTTCACGGAAAGAGGGGATTATGTATCCCCCAGATAGCGGGTGCGTGTGCATGTCTTCGGGATGTGGGTTTGTGTCTGTCTGAGTGCCCGAGTGTCTGTAACTTCCACAAAGCCACCATTCCGCAAAAGCAGATGTCACGTGCCATAAATATTATATAATAAAGCACTGTATTTGTACGTATTTGGTGTGCGTTCAGAGTGGCGCGCAAACATTGACAACCACAAGAAACGGAAGCCATCTCAGCGCTGTCCATACCCAACAGGCCTAGGGTTTCCTTTCGCCAAGAAAACACCACCTTCATTCCATCGCCGTTGGACTCGTTGGCATGTCTCAGCGTCGCGGATTGCACTCGAGACTTCAATCCAACGGGACCACTACTACGACGACATCGGGCCTTCTTCACAATCATTCCAAGCCTCATCACCAGTCCTCCTCGCACAGACGCGTATTTTCCCTCCTACGTTCTTTGCGCAACGTCAATCCCCCATCCAGCGCGTCAACATCCCCTTCATCTTCGGAGTCGCGTCCCATCCTCGCTCCCCTTCAATTCAATCTCCGCCGTCTACCGTCGCGTCTTGCCCTTGCAAACGAGGTTGTAATGCGTGTTTCTAGTGGTTCAGATCACGTAAAAGTGGGCGCCAAGCGGAAGCGAGCGGTGAGCGGAAACGAGAACACGCACAATTTCCCTCGGAGATCTCGCAACGGTGCCAGTGGGTTCAAGCGCCGGAGATCATCCTCTCGGTGTGAGGAGACTAGCGACGACGAGGCCGTGGCAGCGATGGAGGTTGATAATCACACGCGATGTCAGGCCTCGGACGTCTCGAGCGACGAAGATGCCAGCGATTGGGACTCATGTACGTTATCCTTTTTCCTTATAGCGGCTGTTCTAATGCAATTCTATAGCTGTAGACTATTTTGTCAACCAAGCGCCCACCCGTGAACTCCTTCGGTTAAGAAAGTGCCGCCTTCAGGACTTGCACCGATCGGCGGGCCTGTCTGACGACCCTGAGTGCCTCACAAAGCATGAAATCGTGGACGCTATCGTTACGGCGCGTGATGATCTAGCGGAGCTACCTCCATCCTCACCGTACGGAGTTGATGGGGCCAACTCGAGCGAGTACTCCTCGGACGACGGCAATTTTGCCGGCGGGGAGGAGACAGACGCTGGCAACCGGCGGCGGCCAAATCCCGCCGGCTTACGAAGGCACGTGACCGTTCATGACGTTGGTCACGCTCATCTTGCCTCGTCACCACCGCGAGGCCGTAGTTTCTCGCTCGGCGGTGGAGGTGGAGGCCAAATGGAGAAGAGGTGAACCCTCTCCCATCGCGTGATTAGTCTTACACTGACGCCTGCTGTTGCCGTGGCTTAGACGGAGAACAGGGTCGCTTCGTTCTTCGCCAACAACTTCAACAGCATCGGTATCTCTTCCCTCACCACCTGCTACACGTCTGCGATCTCGTAAGATTTCTGGAGATGATGTACCTTTGCCATCAAGCTTGCGCCCCACCAAGTCAAAGGGCAAGGCAAAGCAGGTCGAATTCAACGATCAGGTCGAAATTGCCAGCCTCGAGAGCCTCAGTGATCTTACCGAGCTATCGGATACCGAGCACTGTGATGTTACAATAAAGCCGTCCCCGCGGCGATTGCGCAGTCAAGGCGAGAGGACAGCACAGACTCCACTAAAGCGCAAGGGAAAGAACAAGGCCAGTACTTTCGGTGAGGATGGCGACACGGTCGATGACGAGGTGGACGAGCTTCTCTCGTCGCGAGATGCGCCGCCACATCCAACACTAAGCGATCGCACGCCGGTGAAGCGTCGGCTCCGGCCACGGCCAATCCAGACACATACCCCACCCGACGAGAGCGATGACGGGGACGACGAAGGTGAGGAAGAGGGAGGAATAGGAGAGGTTGAGCGCGCAACCGAAGATGGCGCGAGTGTGGGAGAAGCTGAAGAAGAAGCCGAAGAAGAGGATAGCGACGAAGCAGAGGAGGAAGACGACGTGACGCTCGTAGAGCCACGTAAGCTTCGCAACGGGAAGATTGTGGGTGAGGAGGAAGGTTCCGAGGGCGAAGATGTTGATGAGCAAGGGCAAGAAGGCAGCGACGAATCCGCCCAGGAAGAGGCTCCCCTCGATGAGGAAATCGACCTCGACGTTGAGGACGACGAATCCGACGAGAGTTCACACGAGGAATACATGGGTGAAATGACGGAAGACGGTGAGCAGCGACCACCTCTCCAAGGGCCTGGCTGATCGAGGATCAAGTCGATTTAACCATTGCGACGGCCAGGAGCCTCGTGCGCTTACGCCGGGATGATCTCGTCCGATTGTGTGAGAGTCGTGACCTATGCGTTGAGGGTACAAAACCTCGACTTGCAGAGGCGCTCCTTCAGTGGCGTGACCGTCAGTCCGAAGCATCCTCCCCTTCGTCTGCGGGCACTGTCCGCCCCCCCTCTACGACACGTCCACGTCGGCGAGGGGGTAGCAAGAGCAAAAGCAGTACCCCGCCTGTTCTGCTGCGCACGCACATCCATATGGATGAGCCCTGCACACCCCCATTGTCGTCCGCGCAGAGGGAGAGGGATGAAGAGCTTGAACTCGACCTTGAAAGCCTCGGCCTAGAGGATCGTGAAATCCCACCTGACAAACTTACGAAGCTTGAAAAAATTGGGAGCGGCGGCTTCAAGGATGTGTTTATAGGTAAATTCAGAGGGCGCAGGGTTGCGATTGCTGAGTTCCGTGGGCACCTTACTGCGAGTGGGTAATTTTTGAACCCCGCTTTCCTTCAGGCGTTGACCATTTATATCTGTAGTGGATATTAAGGAGCTAAAACTTCTAGGGGGTTTCAACCACCCCAATATCGTCCGTTTCGTGCGTGCCCATTGCTTCTATGCGCCCGTCAACGTGGCCAGCTGACGGAAGGTGACCGTTCGGCAGCTTGGCGTGAGCATCCCAGAGGATACACGCGTCACCCCTGTGATGATTGTGAGCGAGCTCTGTTCAAACGGAGACCTATTCGACTATATCCGGAATGTTACCCCACCGTCTCTTTATCGCGTCGTACGTCTCGCTATGCCATTTTCTCACTTCTAAAGCGCTCAAATGTGACTAGCTTTCAATCATGCTCGACGTCGCGCGCGGTCTTGATTACTTGCATCAACGCAAGCCCTCCGTTATCCATCGTGACTGCAAGTCCTCAAATATCCTCATCACATCGAAAGGCGTAGCCAAGATCGCCGACTTTGGTCTGGCCAAAGTGAAGCAGAGCACGCGCTCCATGGTCCGCAGTCTTGTCGGCACCGTTAACTGGCAGGCACCTGAGCTGTGGCACCCACACCCAAAATACAATCACAAAGTCGACGTATTTGCATGCGCTGCGGTGTACTGGGAGATGCTGCAATGGCACGTACCAAATAAGAAGTACCCGTGGGAGGTGAGTTCTCCCGTACTCAACCTTGTACCTGAGCATCTGATGACGCCGGCTCAGGGGATGAACGAGCACGCAATCTACGAGGCTGTTGGGTCAAAACGTCAGCGGTACGACCAAGTCAATTCATTCCGTTTCGCCATATGTACTTATACGATCTTCAGACCATCTGTGTCTGGACTGCGTAAGCAGTGGTGTCCAGAGATTGTAGATCTCATAGAGAGTATGTGGGCTCAGGACCATCAAGACCGACCCACCATGACCGAAGTCGTGACTGAGGTCGAGGAGCTTGTCCGAAAGTTCAAGTAAAAATGGTTTTTATTTATGCACTCCCACCTTTTATGCTCGGCCATGCGTCTTCATTACGCGTGTTGCTTTTTTTTTTTTTTTCCTTCGGCTTTTCGCTTTTGAATTTCGTCCTCACTTGTATATTCCCGTCTTGCGCCCGCAGCCGCTTGACTCTATTCCATCGCACGTCATATAACTCTGCTCCTACATCCTACAATGTGTATTACAGTTGTCAAATCCCAAGTCCTTGTACAGCTTTCGGGGTGCGTGGGTCTGAGAGGGGACAATCGGATAGTCGCTGCATCGAACGCATGAAATTGCAGACAGCACAAGTGGAAAAAAGGTTTGTCTTCTACGGCTACATTTCCTTTCCATCTACACTTCGAGACGCCGAGGTATTATATACTGTACACGCTGTCAACTTTGTACATCTTCGTGGCATCGCCAGTGTCAGGGTCCTCCATCCCGGCCACCGAGTCGACCTTGTACATTTTCGTATCCGCAGGCGTGTCCGCTTTCCCCTTCTTACCCTTATCCTTGGCCGATTTCGTTGCCTTAGCGACGCCAGAATCCTCTTTCGCCTGCTCGGCGGCAGGCGCACCCGCTTTGCTCGCGAGCCCCGCCGCGCGCCCGTCCGGAATGCGGATGAACTCCCACGTCTTGTGCGTGCCCCCGTCAGGCCCCGCGTCTTTCACGCCGTCGAAGATGAAGTACCCGCGGCGCTCGAACTGGATGATCTCGCCGCGCTTGAGCTCGCGAACGTTCGCGTCCGCGAGCGCGTCCTCGCGGAACTCCGTCACCGGCGTGACAAAGTCCTTCACGTCGTCGTTCTCCTCGAGCTTCTTCTTCGTGATGAGGTAGTCGTAGTCGATCAGCGTCGCGTCGAGGAGCGGGTGAGCGGCCGAAGGCTGCGCCAACCAGGTGATCTTCTTGGTCTTCCGGAAGTCGCCGTCGAGATTGAGCTCCATGGTGAGCGCCGTGATCGTGCCAGAACTGTCGGTCGTTTTAGAACGCACGATAGCATTTCCCCAGTCCATAAGGGTGATCTAGTGACATTTGTGAGCGCGGGCTGTCGCCATAATTTCGATCGTACCTCTTCGCTGTCCCCGAATGAAAGGGCGTCCTCCTGGTCAATCAGGATGCTCGAACTGTAAACCGTCTTCTTTTCGCCAACCTCAGGATTCTTCTTGTGTCTCGGCAGTGTCTTTATCTCTGGTTTAGGAGGTCCACCTTGGATGGTGACCGAGACACTAGATTTGGCTTTTTTCAGGACGCTGATACGTACGGAAAAAATACCACACTCACTACTTTGTTTTTAGAACTGCCCAGAACCGCGGCGCGATTGGATCAATGACTTTCTTATTCAGCGCCCAGATGGAATCCCACTCAAGCGATACGATTGCCTGGCTCGGGCCTTGTGATAGCATGAACTGTGTGAGCGCCTCGACGGTCATCCCGCGACGCCTGATGCCGCGTACGGTCGGGAAACGCGGATCATCCCAACCACTGACAAGTCCTTTGTCGACGAACCAGTGCAATTTGCGTTTGGATAAAAGCGTGTAGATAAAGTTGAGCCGGCTGAAATCCCATATATTCACGGGGCGAATGTCGAGAGCCTCGATCATCCAGTGGTATTGTGGGTTGCGATCCCGATACTCGTTCGTGCGAAGGGCATGAGTTACGCCTTCCAGAGAATCTACAACGGGGCAAGCGAAGTCGTATGTGGGATAAACCTTCCACTTTGATCTAAGGGGAAGTTAGAGTCGCGAGAAACGTCAAATGATCAAAAATATCGCGTACCCTGTACGATGGTGTGGCGCAACGTTGCAACGGTAGATAACGGGGTCACGCATGGCCTTGTTGGGATTATCCACACTCATCTTGGCTCGGAGACACCACCGAACACCTTCTTCTGTTCCCTTGGTCATCTCTTCGAATCGTGAAAGGTTTTCTTCGACCGTGGCATCTCGACGTCTAGATGCAATTCCTTTGCCACGCTCCTCCCGCATCTGTGGATTTCATCAACATATAAGTTTGTCGCAGCGGACAAGAAAGGGCCACCTGGGCTTGATCAGTATCGTCGGCATACGCCTTCCCGGTTCTGATCATCTTGAGGGCAAGTTCATATATCTGGTCGAAGTAATCGGATGTATGTGTGACACTGTCGCCTTTGATGTCTAGGAGGTCAAGATCCTCGAGAATTGTCTCCTCAAACTCGGACTTAAAGAGAGAGTGCATGAGCGGAGTCGGCGAGACCTAATCAGATGGATCGCCTCACCCTTTCTTTGGTAGGATTCGTATCGTCGAAACGAATAATCATCTTGCCTTTATACATCTTGGCAAAGTACTTGTTTAGAATTGCTGCTTTTGTGTGACCTATGTGAAGGTAACCACTGGGCTCAGGAGGGAAGCGAGTGACGACCTCTCCCTCCTTGGCGTTTTGGAGGCCCAGCGCAAATGAGGACGCTGTCTTTTGATTTACTCGAGCCTTGGAAGCCTTTGCCTCGGCAAGGCCCGTCAATGCTGCCTGCGTCGACTCGAGAGACTCGAGATGATTGAACCATCGTAAGAGGTGCTGGTGATTGTTATTTTTCAGGAGACCGATAAGCCTTGAATTCCCTGTCCGAAATCGATGGGCACTACCGAATGCGAGGACTCAAACAACATGCCTTTGAGGACACCCCACACAAACCAGTCTGCTGCAGTAGTGTCGTGACCAACAAGAAAGGTGCGGTAGGCAAGATGATCGTCTAGAGAATCGAGAGAAGTTATGATCTGAGGTACTGCTGTGGTACTGGCAAGAGAGTTGGCCAGAGTGAAGTATCCAGGAGTCTAAGCAAGAGGCAACTGAGTGTAGATCTCCCAAGAGTTGACTATACACACCTTTACGCTGTCCTCTGCTAGACCTCCAGCCTTGGCAAGGGCCCTGACAGCGTCCTCCTCTGTCGTGACTTCTGTGCCTTCGAAAGTGAAGGAGAATCCCGTGGCCGATTCATCATAGTTTACCTCGGCCTTCTGGGTATACGACGCTATCGCGACCGCGGCATACGGGAACGGAGATGCCTTTGACGAAACAATGAGGTTTCCGACTGCCATTGATATTCAGTCGATGTAGATGTATGCGTGGGCGATGGGAGATGTGCGATTATCTTCTGATTACTCCTAACCACAATTTAGGGCCAATCTAACTTTTGACACATTTTCAAAGCACATTTTGTTCCTTGACTTTGACTCGAATCATCTACAATAATTCATCATGCCATGTATGCTGTGAGCATTTCTTTTCGTATTGTGCGCACTCGCTAAATTCTGCGTCTAGCATTGACCCATCTCAAAAGTACAAGCCGTACACTCCTCTTCATCTCCAAAATCGTCAATGGCCCTCCAAGAGATCTACTGTGCCCCCAATATGGCTCTCCACAGATCTACGTGACGGAAATCAAGCCTTAGCAAATCCCATGACTATCGAGCAAAAAACTACCTTTTTTCAGCTGCTCGTTCAATGCGGTTACAAGGAGATTGAGGTCGCATACCCTGCTGCTAGTGATACAGATTTTAATTTTGTACGCGGCCTCATCGAAAAGAAGCTGGTTCCAGACGATGTATGGATACAGGTCAGATCCGTCCTTCTTTGCCCATGGCCTAGTGACGAATGAGGTTTTCATAGGTTTTGACGCCAGCACGGGAGGATCTGATCACGCGGACCATTGATTCCGTCGCAGGCACTAAGCAGGCTATCATCCATATGTACAATGCGACATCCCCGTTATTCAGAGGCGTCGTCTTCAAAAACTCGAAAGAGGAGACCATTCAGCTTGCAGTGGAGCACACAAAAGTCGTCCGTCGTCTCACCGAAAAGTGCACAGAAAGGCACGGAACCATCTTCAGATACGAATATAGCCCAGAGACATTCTCGCAAACGGAACCCGAATTCTCCGTGGAAATTTGCGACGCCGTCAAAGCCGCGTGGGGAAAAGCGGGCACTGACACTCTGAATAAGATCATATTTAATCTACCAGCCACTGTCGAAATCGCACCGCCGAATCATTTCGCTGATCTAGTGCGCACTCACACGTTCACTAGTTAACTCGCGTTTACTTGGGTACAGGTGGAATATTTTCACACTCACATATCAGAGCGCGAGAAGATCCTCATCAGTCTGCACCCTCACAATGACAGAGGCAGGTACCAGAGTCCTTCCGCACAATCTTATATTAACACTGCACATAGGGACGGGTATCGCCGCCGCGGAGCTCGGGATTCTTGCCGGAGCTGACCGCGTAGAAGGCTGTCTCTTCGGAAACGGAGAGCGTACAGGGAACGTTGACCTCGTCAACCTCGCGTTGAACTATTACACGCAGGGTATCCACCCAAACGTCGATTTCGGCGATATCCAACGTATCATCGATATTGTGACTCAGTGCAACGACCTTCCCGTTCACCCCCGCCACCCATATGCAGGTGAACTCGTCTTCACTGCCTTCTCTGGATCTCATCAAGATGCCGTCAAGAAAGGTTTCGAGGACCAGGAGAAACGGCACGCACTTGCTCGCTCGCGTGGCGACGGCGAAATTTGGGAGATGCCATACTTGCCTATCGACCCAGTAGACCTCGGTCAAACATACGAGGCGGTCATTCGTGTCAACTCGCAGTCAGGCAAGGGTGGCATCGCGTATCTCGTCAAGCAATACTTGCAGCTCGATCTCCCACGCAAGATGCAAATCGCGTTCTACAAAGTTGTTCAAGTCGTTGCAGACCGCGAGGCTCGTGAGATGACCGTCGACGACATCACCACTACATTCTGCGAGGCATATCATTTCGGGGGCAGCAAGTATGAAGGGCGTCTCGCGCTGCGTTCTTTCAAAATTACGTCTGCTCCAAACCCGGACGGCGCCGACGAAGCAGGGACTGTTCGTCAATTTGACGGGACCATTTTAGTCGATGGGGTATTGAGGGTTATCCGTGGTGATGGCAATGGCCCTATCTCCGCCCTCCTCCACGCACTCTTGACGCACCTCGACGTTGACCTCGCCCTACGCGAATATACCGTGCACCCAATCAACACGGAGGCTGATCAACAAAACTCGCGCGCAGCATCGTTCATCGAACTTGTCCCTGCGAACGACCGCAAGTCTATGCGCTCGTGGTGGGGTGCCGGTGTTGATCGCGACGTTTCGGCCTCTGGTCTTCGCTCCGTACTCTCCGCGGTGAATTCATACATTGAGGACCGTCCGCTCCCAGAACTCAAGCTCTCCGTCGGTTTCAACGCTCTCTCCGGCCAATCTGACGTGGCGTCTGTCGTCCTGAATTCACTTGGACTGGAACTTCCACGGCGCTTGCAAGCCGCATTCTTCGAGGTCGTACAGCGTGCCGCAGCAAGTTCCGGCGGCGAGATTGCGCAGGACGCACTGAGCGGGTTATTCAAGGAGACATACGGGTATGGCCTGCCGCCGGTACAGCTATCGCTCAAGTCTTTCGAGCTTGATCGCGTGGAGAGGGGAATACGTCTCTCGGGCGAGTTCGTGCTTGACGGCAAGGTAGAAACCGTCAAAGGTATCGGCAACGGCCCATTATCGGCACTGCTAGCATGCCTCCATCAACTCGTCGAAGGTGCTCTCGTGATCCGTGAGTACTCGGAGCACGCAATTGGAGAAGGCACAGAGGTCAGTGCCGCGACCTACGTCGAACTCGTGTACGGGGTGACAGAGAACGAGCGGGAACGCAAGACGTCTGGTTGGGGTGTTGTTTCGGATACAGATATCACGGCATCTGGTCTACATGCTGTTGTATCCGCGGTCAGTCGAGTCGGCGTAGTCTGGAGAGCGCGAGCGTGAAAATGTCGGAATGAATTCTTCAAAAAGAAGACATCTATTGTATCTATACAGAACAAAATGCTAGCCGCTGTACTCGTATCTACCGTTCGCTTCTGTCTCTACTATCTCGGCCCATAGCAGTTCTTAGTCCAAGTCAGGCTGATAGAACAGGTTCACAATCTTGACGCAAATCAAAGCGTGGAATTCGGTGCTGTGATACATTCTTCGTCCAGCGAGAGTTGTGCCCCTCCGCCAGAACGGTATGTCAATTCGTGTCCCGCATAGACGAATTAGCAGACTGGGCAGCCGCCGACGCGGACATAGGTGGTGCCAAAGACACGACAGATCCATGAAAAGGGTGATTCGAATTCACGCCGGGGTGCGGTGGATATTCAATTGACAAGGGCGTGGACCTCCTTTATGTAATGCGACCACGCGGGAGCCACAACTGTACAGTTTCACCTCACAAAGGAATCCCACGGGTTCAGACCCATCCTAAGAACACCTCATATTCTCCTTATATCGGTGCAGACTTGTCATGGAAAACGACCAGGTACGTTTGGTAGATTGGTTAAAAATACTAGTTGATCACACTTTCTACGCGAAGGGCCTTCTTGTTGACCTTTACGTTCCTCGCAAGTGTGCGGCAACCAGTGAGTAAACCGCGGTGCTGAGATTATTATGGGAGTATCTGACGATGCGTGGATTATAGATCGCCTCATCACCTCGAAGGACCACGCATCAGTGCAAGTCGTGATTGCCGACTGTCGATGCGAACGGCCGTGCACTCTCGACCTCGACTTCGTTCGCACTCAGCGGCCAAGTGCGCGCCCAAGGAGAGGGCGACGACTCGTTAAACCGGCTGGCTACAAAAGCAGGATGTAAGCGCGAATTCCTGTCTTCCACTGTGATGGACGAGGTGTTGACCACTTTATGCCCTCTAGTACTCCGTAACGTGTGGAGCTACTCAAAATGATTTGGCAGCCGTTTTTTTGGGACCTGTATAGTCTTTGTCTGTAGCACTTTTATTTCACACGTTGCATGCCTCTTCGTATCGGATAGTTATCGGATCTGGGCCGGTAACGGGCCGCCGCAGCCGCAGCAACTGAAGCGTCACCAAGCCAGTTAACTGAGGACTTCAAGCACAGCTCGTCCAACACCTGCACGCCATCCAAGTCAGACCCAATATTTATTCCGGCCTGGCTCAATGGTAGAAATAAGGCAAGAAATAGTGGATACACCACCCCCGCAAGCGGAAGATGGCGCAAAGTACAGACTGATCTATGCAAAGTCAAAAGTCTATGTCAACCCAACTGCGTACGCTCGCGACAATATCCCTGGCTTTGTAACCATCGTCAAACGTGTGCGGGAACCCTTTCATTGTTTCTGAAATGTGCCACTCATTGTACGTATACAGGAGGCATTCACTTCGACATATCTTCTTGCTTGGATCCCAGAAACTCTTCTAACTGAGAAGGGACAAGAAGAGTGGGACAAGTTCCTCAGGACAGAAGAACGGCCGATAGACGATGATGATGATGAAGGCACGTTCTAAGGACCGTCATCGTCGTTGTACTAACAAAGACCTACTACAGATGGCGTCTTGATTGACTTGCCTACTCCAAGGCCAGAGTCCTACGCCTTCTCTATCCCATTGACATCATTATATTCCCTCATTGTTCAACCGCCATCATTATCGTCTTGGTGTAAGTGCTTTCTTCGTCTATCCTGCCCCGCACTAGACGCATCTCTAGACGGGTCCATCGGCATCAACCTTAGCAGCGGCTCAACCCTTCCAACAATCTTCTTCCACGATGACGAGTCAAGCTCTTTCACCTTACCTTCAAAGTCTCCATCGTCATCTAGTGCGTCAACGTCTTACCCCCCTCCACCCTCTCTTGCAGGACAGGCTGCCACCGGGCGGCCTATAACGTCGTGGGGTGGTGAGGACCTCCTTTCCCGAATACGTTCATATGCCTCTCTCCTTCGTTCCAACCTTCAATCCACTCTATACCTTGTCGACCCCTCCAAGGCGGATATTGAAGCACATTCAACCCAACTATTCTCTGATGACGCGGTCGACGAGATACTCGCCCGATCGTCATACGCCAACTCTCATTCGCCCGTGCCAGTGCACCGTCGGCCGCGTCCTCTATCTTCCAGTAACACCCCTCCGAACCCCTATTCACAATACTCGTCCGTCTTACATCGCTCGCTGCCGCTGCCGCTCTCCTCCCCGGGTGCCTCTTCGCAGGCTCGCGCCGCACTTCTACAGTCCTTTGCGAACATCACCCGTGCCACCAAACACGCCGCACAGAATATCCTCTCGCACCCACTCGCAAAGCCGATTGTACCACACTTACCCGATCCAGTGAAATCTCTGGTGAATGTCAATGGAGACTTGGAGTGGGGTAGCTGGGTGGAAAAGGGTGGCGTCGGAGAGTTTGAGAGCGCGCGTGTGTATCTCGCCCGATGGGCACGTATCGTCGCCGAGGAGGGTGAACGTGCGCGGCGACGTGAGGCGCGGGCAATGCCTGCAAATGCTTCAGCATCCACGACGGAGGAAAATGGAGAACTCGGGGTCTTTGAGCTCTTACATTCTACTGCGAACCTACCGACGCCAAAGTCCTCGAGGAACCCGAAGCACCCCGTCGGCGTGGAGGCATTCGCCGAGTGGTTTACCCCTGATGGTCGCCCAACGATTTCGAGGGAAAAGCTACGTATGGAGATCTTCCAACGGGGAATCAGCGATAAGGGTCAGGCAAGGAAGAAGTTATGGCCTTATTTGCTTGGCGTCTACGCATGGGACGTTACTGAAGACGAACGGCAAAGACTCTGGCAAGCCAAGATGTAGGTGACCTTTAGCCGCCATCCTATTTCCTGAGTAATTAAACAATTTTTTTTAGGAAACAGTACCATGAGATCAAAGATGAGTGGTTCGGCAAGCCAGAAGTTTTTGACAGACAGGACGTTATTGAGGTATTTCTTGTGATTGTCTGCGCTACAGTTCCCGTACTCAGACAGGAACAGGAACGCCATCGGATAGACGTCGACTGCCGTCGAACGGACCGGACTCAGCCTCTATTTGCCAACAATCAGTCATCTGACATGCCCCTTGATCCAGAGAAGGAAGAGTACCAACGTTATTCTACAATCTCACCCACGCCAAACGAGGTCGGCGCGCAGTCACCGTCCAATGAGCATATAGACCGGCTCGGTTCTATTCTTTTGACGTACAACTTCTACGAGAAGAATCTGGGTGCGTCGTTTTAAGTTTTTGGGGACAGTGTCAACTCTGACAGGGCGCCGAAGGGTATGTGCAGGGCATGTCAGATCTCTGCGCACCCTTGTATGTCGTCGCTGGGTCGGATGAGCCATTGACATTTTGGTGCTTCGTGGAGGTGATGAATCGAATGGTACGTAATGACGGTTGAGCTGCTCCTCTCGGGCGCGATTTGACGCCTATGCGGCCTGGCAGAAACAAAACTTTCTCCGTGACCAGAGCGGGATGAAGAAGCAGCTGTCGACTCTTCAGCAACTGCTGCAATTCATGGACCCAGAGTTATATCGGCACTTTGAGAAGACAGACGGGTTGAACTTGTTCTTCTGTTTCCGGCAGGTTTTCCGTACTGTTCTCCGTATTCGTATCGTTTTGACCCAAGTATCTCTCGAGCAGTTGGATCCTTATCTCGTTCAAGCGCGAGTTCTCGTTCGAAGACGTTCTCCGTTTGTGGGAGGTTCTATGGACGGATTATTACACGAACGGAATGGTCCTGTTTGTTGCGCTCGCCGTGCTGGAGTCGCATCGCGACGTCATGCTGCGGTACCTCGTCGAATTCGACGAGATCCTGAAGGTACGTATCTTCATGTCCGTCGTCATCTTCTGTTCGCCAAGCTCAACTCCCCATTCTCA